>LGRX02035502.1:0-45872 GCA_001247695.2 Cymbomonas tetramitiformis
TGTGCGCGGTGGTGCAGGCTGCGAACGAGGATCCGGACCAAAGTACCATCCACCTTCCAGGACGCGATCTGCTTGTAGCTGCCGCTCCTTAGCGCGTCGCTCTTGTCCCTGAGCGCGTCGTCTGGCGCGGCTCTGCGTGCGACTTTCCAGAGGGTAAGAGCGAAGAGGTTGGATGGACATCTTCTCCTCCTCTTCCTCCCCAGCGCTGTCTTCTGGTTCGGACTTTTGAGTGAACGAGGGGGGTTCTTCTTCCCGCGGTGCCGCCTGGGCGTTGGTGACGTTCGCTGGTGCTGCCACTGCTTCATTACCTTCCAGGATCGGCCGCAGACGATGGCGTTGCTGTTTCTGAATGGTCAGTAGCAGTTTCAGGTGGGTTTCCTCCTGGATGGTTTTCAGGGGAGTCGGCTCCACTCCTTCTGTCACCGTTGTCAGCACACTTGGGTTGTTCTCCGATCTGGCGGCGGCCAGCTGTCGCTCCATCAACTGCTGCGTGAATTTGAGCGACCGCTGGGAGTCCTCGAGGTCAGAAATGTCCCCAGAAGTTGCGGGCTGAGAACTGGATGGAGATAAGGTCAAATCCAGAGTTGTCGCGGGATTCGCATCTGGTGGTTCCGCTGAGTCCAGGGAGAGTGAATCACCACTTGCTGTTGAGGGTAGAGCCAGGTGAGCAGCCTCCTCCGCTGCTTCCCTTTCTCGCTGGTTCCATTGGTGCACCCTACCTGTATAGACTGCACCATGCGTCTGGAATTCCTACATCTCCACCAGAACCTGGGATAGTACCGCACTCGGTCTCCAGAGATAGCTGAACTGCTCCTTCGGTTATCATTAGGTCAGGGGTGACCTTCCCATGCCATCTGTACCAGCGGCGGCGATATCTGCGCCACCCTTCTGGTACCCATGCATTTCTCCATTTCTCATTCTCCTTTACCAGCGCTGCCGCGGCCATGTGCTCCGGGGGCGTCATCTCTCTCCAAGCACGCGTGCGATCCGCCAGTGACTCTGCTCGAAGTCCTGGTGGTTCATCTCCCAGCCTCGTAACCTCTGCCTCATGCTGCAGTCGGTCTCGTACCGTCTTCGGAGTTCTGCTGCGAGGTTTTCCAGTGCGCTTGCGCGCTGCACTCGTAGTGCTCTCTGCGCTTAAGGACGCCCTCTCTGCCAAGGCTGGACACGCTGCTGGTCGAGACGTCGAAGGAAACACCTCAGGTCGAAGTTAAAAAGGTGGGGGTTCTGAAGCTGGGCCAGTTTTTGAAGTTCCACCCCCTTCCTCCCCACTGTCGTCCAGAGGGTGTGAAACCGCGGGTAGCGTTACATCCTGAATCCGCTGCCTCAAGGCTCGCATACGCTCCACCGGAGCTTTTCTCGGTACCCGCGGTCGAGGAGTGTTCCGCCAGGGGGTGTTGAGTGGGTTGAAGGTCCACTGGGTCTCCTCTCCCTCATCCTCATCCAGTGCTGCCAGTACTGATGCCTCAGGGTTAGGGTTAGGGTTAGGGTTAGGGTTAGGGTTAGGGTTAGGGTCTGTGGGGTCAACGCGGGGCGTTTCGCCACGCTCGCGTTGTGGAGCCTGACGGCGATCACCAGTTCCAAGGGAGCGATCTACACTGAACATAACGGGAGGCTTGGAGCGCTCAGGCGACGAAGTGGGTGACCTTCGTGGCGACCGCTGATGGCGCCGGGACACCAAGTGATGTTCTCGCCGGCCCTGCTCAGTGGAAAGGTTCGCTGTGTAAACAGCGGTACTGGTCAACGAGGGTTCATCCGGTAGGGTTCTGGTTCTGTCGAGATGGCGTTGTCGCCTCTGATCGGCAGACCAGGTGAATCCGTACCCTCGAGCGGCCAGAGGGTTGGGGGGTGGCGGAGGCTCTTTCTGGATATTCCCCCGGTTGTGGGCGAAGGCTGTACTCCTTGCCCAGGGGCGGTTACCCATACCGCCCTGTCGCCGGCGTCCCGCCGGCAGGAAGACACTCAGTCCTCCTCTTCCGCAGATTGCTGACCCGAGGAGGACGCTGCGGCCGATTCCTCGTTCTGAAAATACTCCAGCGCTTCCGCTTCCTCTTCAAAATCCTCCCATTCTGTTTCCAGCGCTGCGATATGAGATTCATTTGCAGCGCGGCGGCGTGCCAAACGAGCTGGGGCGTCAGCAATCCAGGCTCGTTTCTTGGCCTCGTCGGGACAGTTAGCCCATAAATGGGAGTCAGAGTTGCAGACGTAACATCGGCGTGGCAGTCTGGTCAATCCCGCCGGGCTGGGCGGCACGGCGTGCTGCACCCTGAGGTCGGCGGGGTCGGGGTCAGTAGCATCTTCCTCCCCAGCGTCCTGCACGGCGTTAAGTCTGGAGGACGAGCGACCATTCCTCCAGGCAGGACTTCGGTTCGCAGGTGCTGAGGCGGGAGAGGTTCGTGCTGCGGTCAGAGCTTCACTGCGCTCCAATTTGGTGGCCACAGTGATGATATGCTGCAGCGCGGTGGATCCGGGATGATTGCTTTCCCAATCCGCTGGACTTTGCAGATCCAACCGATCCTCAATAAGGCGATCCATGACAGCTTGCTTCAGTCGCAGTCCAGACCAGAACCGATATAATAGCTGCTGTTGGCTGATGGCGTGGCAGTTGGGCATGGCGTCTGCCAATAACTGGACTACCTCGTGCCAGGATACCAGACGAGTAGCGAACAAACGCGCAGTCTCTTCTCGTCGCTGCGCCATGCGCATCACTGTCCCCGCTAGTCCTACCAGCGCGATGTCATCCAGTACGCTCCTGGCTACGTCGGCCAGGAAAGGCGCCAAAGTGGCGTAACGCCGGTTCCAGGCCTCCGAGTTCATCATCCCACCTTGCTTGAGAAAAGTTAGGGATCGCGGCTGTAGTTTGCGTTGAGCCACTTCCTTCAAGATCTCCGGCATGGTGATCATGGTTAGGTCCAGGCGATAAGCACTCATGCGACCCAGGGCGAAGGTGACTACGCCCATTGACAGAAAATTGACCAGCGCTTCAGAAAAAGGTGGAAGCGCGGCAATATCTGCGTCGGTGGTGATTAGGTCAGCGGAGGAGGGGTACATAGGAATGTCTCTGATCAGCTTGAGCACATCAGCCACTGTCTTGGATTCTCGGTAGACATCACTTGGGGAAGCCGCTCCCATAAGATCGTGGTGCCCTGGGAATTGAGAAAGGCGGTGGTCTACTGGCAGGAGTCCCGGGGCCGCTGGCAAGGAATTTCCAGGCGATCTGTACTCTGCTGCGCTGGGAACACCAGAGGGAAACCGATTGACGCCCAGTCTAGCCGGGACTGTGGCGGGAGTTGGTTGGTTGCCAGCCGCCATTCCTCTAAACAAGTACGCCTCGGAAGATGAAAATGCTGCCCAGATTTGGAGTCCCAGGGGGTCAAATTCTGTCAGCTCGGACTCTAAGGCATTTTCCGCGATGGTTACCCATGAGTACAAGGGCAGGCGTCTCTGCTGAGTTCCAGTACGGCTTTCCGCGCAACGCCGCGCTTCATCCACTTGCGTTTTCTCCACTTCCAGAGTGAAAGCGTCACTGTCCTCAATCTCAGTCAGGCGCACAGGAGTATGCACTGACCCATGCTGCGCCAGGTCTTGGATGTCCACTCCGATGTGCCGCATAGTCATCCAAATCCGATTGGTATCGGTTATGAAGTGGCTGGCGCTTCCAGGCATGGTTGGCAGTCGGTAAGAGTATTGTGCCTCAGCGCCGTGGCTGACAGTAACTGCGGAGGAAGAGGACAGGTGATTTCTCAACCAGAAGGAGGCTCCTTCTAAAGTCCATAACAACACGTCTAGACGCCGGTGTCGTGGTTCACCATTGTCTGAAGGCGGGGGCGAGTTTCCTGGTGACGGTTGATCAGGCTCAGCGGAGTCAGAGGGCGATGAGCCGGTAGCCGGTGGATCTGGTTGAAATGGTGCCGGCGCCGGATGAGCCGGTGCCGGAGCCGGCTGGGCCGGTGCTGGAGCCGGTTGAGCCGGGGCGGGAACCGGTTGAGCCGGTGCTGGTACCAGCCAGGGACCTGATCCAGCTGCTGGCGCCGGTGCACCTGGTAAACCGCTCGCCCATCCTAAGGTGTGCTGGTAGGGCGTCATAGGTGGAGCGCCCACTGCTGGTAGAACTGAAGTCAGATGTGGATAGTGTTGGAGCACTTGCTGATGCAGATTTTGCATGTACTCTGATACCTCTAACATCATCTGATTCTGCATTAGGGATTGATGCTGAGAGTTCTGTGCGGGGACAGAGGCATCTGAGGGCGTTCTGGCTGAGGCGGGGTCAGAGAAGAGTGCTCTGCGCTGTTCTGCCAGGCGCTGCTGGTTCTGTTCCCATCTCCGATGGCGCCTCTCCCGGCGAGAAAGCTGGTTCACTGAGTCTGAGTTCAGAGGTAAGTTTCTGACTGGAATTCTGCTGAGGACATCTGCTTGAGAAGGGGGTTCGCTGACTGGTAGGTTGCGGTTAAGATGCGGCTGGTAGGCTGCGAGTCCAATGCTACGCCTGAGTGCGAGGTCTGCGTAACTGACTGAGCTGACTGGCTGCTCCGTAGTTGTTGAGGTCAGCGAGGTAGTCAAAGGGCTGGACTCGCGGTTCAACAGGGACTCGAGCATATCCGTAGTTGTTGAGGTCAGCGAGGTAGTCAAAGGGCTGGACTCGCGGTTCAACAGGGACTCGAGCATATCCGTAGTGGTTGAGGTCAGCGAGGTAGTCAAAGGTCTGGACTCGCGGTTCAACAGGGACTCGAGCATATCCGTATCCGTAGCTGCCTCCGTAGTCGCCTGAGTCAGTGAAGGCGTCAGTGAGGTTGCCTCGCTGTCTATCTCGGACTCGAAAGTCACCGATAACCTTGCCAGAGCGTCACCGATCACCTTAGGTTCCGTAACGGTATCCGTAATCGGTGAGGTCAGAGAGTCACCGGTCACCTTCTCCGTAAGCGGCGATGTCAGCGAGTGCCCAGAACATGCTATGCTTATGTGGCGTGGGCCACCTGTCAAGCCGGAGCCACCTGTCCTCGCCGCTGCCCCCACCTCCCCGTAGCTTGTTGAGGAGGGAGTTGGATGCATTGAGTGTGCCATGAGTTCGCCAGCCATGCTTTGGTGCGTGTCCTCTGACCTCCCCGCTGCCCCCACACCCCCTTGGTTAGGGCGCGAAGTCCAGGCGAGATTCTCACCCGGCTGCTGGCGCTTTCGCCAGTTGGCCACATCAGAGCGGGAAGGAAATTGACGAAGTCCTGGTTTCTGCTCATTCGCCTCATTCTGCATGTCCTGCTCACATGCTGCAATTTTGACCTCGGTCATTTCGCGCACGGCGATCGGGTCGCGAGGTGGTCGGTCAGCCGGTAGAGGTTGTCCCACAGAGGCTGCTCCCGCGGACTCAGCCTGAACGAAGCGCGTTCTCGCTGAATGGCGTGGGCAGCTGGCCGTGCGGGGAGGTCATCACCGTAGCTCCAGACCAAGTGTGTGGAGTCCTGTAGGGGTTCAAAGGACTTCGCGGTCTTGGGGCTGGAGGACTCATGTCGCGCGTCCGTGGTGGGCTCCTGCGGCGCGGCGGTGGCGGGGTCCGGTCTCGAGTCCGAAGCGGGCTTCGCTGGCGCGGAGCTGGAGGGCTCAGGTCGCGGCTTCCTGGCAATCGCAGGATGTCAGGGGAAGGAGAGGTCAAGTTGACATACCGCTGGGGAGTCGCCCTCATGTTTCGCCCTGCACCAGGGGTGTCAACAGTCAGCACCCTTGGTGACGCCGCTCTTGCATGTCGCAGGGGCGGATTAGGGCGCGGTTTAGGTACCGTTACAGCCTCCTCCAGGGAAGGTGTCACACAAGCAGTTCCAGAGTCCAGAGCCAGAGGAGTCACGCTGTTAAACTCAGGAGCATCAGCTGACAGAGTCGACTTCTTCTTGGGTATCTGGAAGCTTGGCGCACCTGCTGCTGTCGCAGCCGGTGGCGGCTGACCCGGAGAGGGCGCCTTGTAGGTGCCCTTCGCCCCCTTGCCAGTGGTCCCAGTGGCGGCGGCACCTCTCGTGCTGCGCTGGCTGGCCTGTCGTCCCCTTGTACGCCGAGGAGTCGACGTAGGCGACGTTGGAGGTGAGCGTCCCGTGTTAGCGTTTTGCATCATGTCGAAATTAAGAGTGACAAAGTGCAAATCTGACCGTTGGGGAAGTCAAATCTGTCCAATTTGGCAAATCCCCCCAGAACACTCAGAAAAATATTTCCTTGTAGCAGTGGAAGTCGTGGTGAATAACGAAATATGCTTTCAAGAGTGAAATGCAAGTTTTGGTGGCCAAATTTCAAAAATGGAGTGTCGATCGGCAGTTTGGCTAATTTCTTCTTGGCGGCCATCCCGGAGCAATCCAGACTAATCGGCCAGGACCCAGTATTGGAGACTATTTTTTTCCTTCAAAGGATATAAAAAAAATGGAAAACTATCCTTCTGGGCTCCCGTTTCCTTCTATGTAGTCTGCTGGGCTCAAATTGGTCTAATTTTTGCTCTGCCGTGCCGGTTGGCCATTCGAATTTAAAATGTAGCGATCTATGAGGACCCAGGTCTCGGGGCCAGGTTCCAAACGACAAAAAACTATCAAGAAACGTCTAGAATTTTTGTGCCTACGTTAAAACGGTCTCCGAGGTCCTCTTTTCTCAATCTGCCACTGATCCACTTTTCACTCTCCGTTCGGGTCAATCTGGCTGTTAATCCCGGTAGATCTGAGTTGCTGGCGGCTTCTTTTCCCACTTTCTGACCACTTTGCAGCATAACAGTTTTGAAAAATCGCCTGTTTGCATGCAGGGTGAAAGTCAGGGGGCAAAAAGGGCGCAGAGCAATACCACTTCCAAGTGAAGACTTCTTGAGCACGTGACTGTATCCGAGCCTGAGCTCAAGGGTCAGTCAGAGGTAAATCTTGCTTCAATCTTGGGGCACAGGTCCGTAGTCGGCAATTTTGCAGTGTACAAAATTGCAATGTTCTAGATAAACAGTTGAACAAGGCTACAATTCAAGCAATTGCAATATCTTTATGGCAGGAAAGATTGACCAGTACATTAACAGGTTGAGCAACAGCTCCTCCAAATAGTTACTTCAAGTTAGAACCGCCTCCAAATGGGCAATATTCAAGTCTTATACTTTCAAGGCGCGCAGTTCATATTCTCTAATCGATCTGTCCCATGTCGGCTGGCATATCATCATCTGCCACCTATACAAATCCTAATCAGAGAATCTGCATTTGGACAATCCTAATCAAGGCAGTTGATTTCATTGTCCCTTGCTGATCTTTGCTTTCTTCCTACGAGGAGCCACGTCAAGCCCTTCTTCTTCATCACTGTCACTTCTTATGGAATACTTCAATTGAGTTATATACTCATGTGTCCAACATCTCGGATATTTCCTAGGCTGCCTCTTCGTCTCTTCAGACACCCCAGCCTTATTCTCACCCATTGAAGTCAATCCAGTATCTGACCCATAAGGTTTCTTCGGTGGTGCATGAACAGTCTCCACCACAGAGGCTGGGGCATCCTCAGATATGGCCTCAGACTTCTGCTCGGTAATAGGCTGATCATCAGGCTGAACAGGTGAGGTCGGGGAGGTGCCCTTTGGTACCCAGTGAAGTTCACCCTTCTCATCCATGATCAATTGCAGTCCCAGTCTCTTCAACCTTCGAGCTTCAGCTTGTTCTTCAGCATCGTCAGCTACCAAGTCATCGAACTCGCTGACGTCATCCTCGGTGTCATCATATTCAGGCGAAGTTGGCTCCCATTTCGGACTGGCAGTGTCCATGTCATGTATGACACCCGCGTCATCTTTGTCATCCCGAATCTGGTAGCTTCTCCTTACTGTTAGTGACACCTGCGTCATCATTGTCATCAGAATCTGGTAACTTCTCCTTACTCCAGGACACAGCGCCTGTACCCGAATCTTCACTGTTCGTAGACGCTGAGTGTGTAGGCTTACGCCCCTGGTAGGGAATTCCATGATATTCGTCATCGTCAATCACAATCGTCGGATTCGAGTACGCGATCCCAACGCGGCTAATCGGTAATGAGAATGGCGCTACCGGCGCCTTCAACTGAGTGGCGTCTTCTAGAAACCAGCCGCCGCCCCTATTACGCTCCCAGCGGCGTAGCGCACCAGAAGGGTGTACGATAATATGCTGCCAGCTATAATCAAGTCCAGGCTTTCGCTCCCCATAGTACGAAGTCAATGGCTCGGGAGTCCCCTTCCGAGCCCATTGCCATCTCACTGCCCCAGTATGCATAAATACAATATGCCAATCGAATGGCTTGGCCGGGCTATTGTTCCCTGGCACACTGAGCGTGCCCACATCCAGTCACAGATCTCACCGGTGCGGACACGTGAGACAGTCTGGGTGAGTGCACTGGCTGCCCCCTCAGGAACCTCCGCCCACATATAGTCTGTGCCAGAGTCAATGATCCGATAGACACGGCCAGTAGGCAGGTGGGTGTAAGTGAGGGACACAAGGTCAGGGGACCCGAAGCCGAGGGAAAGCATAATCCGAGAAGACAGGAGAGTGCGGCAGCCGGCTTTATAGTGTGAGTTTGGGAGAACGAAGTGGTCGATAGCTCCGTCCTGGATACAGACCCCATACAGATGGAATGTCACAGTAGCATCCGTCCTGTGAGACCCAGCCGTGACCATGGTGAAGGCCACCGTACGGGTGTAGTCCACGTCGGTGCAGGCCGACAGGTCCCCGCACATGACACATGTGGCTCCAGAGTCACACACGATGCCCCTGTCAACCCGGACGGGTGCAGGGACAGCACTGGCCAGAGAACTGAATCCAGAAGCAGCCCACTCCTCGTCGGGCACATATAACGGAACTGACTCTGCACTGCCATAGACCAGAATACCAGTATAGCCAGCGGGTACCAGAGGGTAGACCACTGTAACTGACCCAAGCTGACCAGACAGTACACCAAGCTCCACAGAAGCATAAGTACCCACAGCATAACCAGAGACCAGACATAAGCCGGTATCACCGGTAGCCAGTCCATCAGCTGAGAAAAGCTGACCAGCAGAACGGCCGACGGACCCCCCTGCTGGCGGGGTAAGCTGACTGACTGACTGACTGACTGACTGCCGCTGACTGCCGCAGACCCAGAGAGTACCCAAACAGTAGTGCCGAGGTACACAGAGCCAGGCTACAGATAACCAGAACAGCAGTCCAGACTGGTGAGGAGCGGCGAGAGGTACGGGGCTCACCCGCCGGAGGCTGGGTTGTTGAGGGCTGGTGCCCGCCCGCTGGTGACTGCCGGTTGACAAGGTGTCGCCAGGTGCGTACGGGAGTCCTGGCACCAACGGCAGGAAGACAGGCCGAGATAGCCAGACCCCAGGTGATAGCATGCCAAAGCACCAGAGCCCGTGGGTGCACCTCCAGCACAGCACCGGAGGCACCACCAGACTGCACCGCATCTGCCGTGCCAGAGAATGCCAGAATGCACAGCAGACTCATGTACATGAAGTGACCCGCTCCATAGGGCCTGCGGCCCGGGCCACCCGGACCCCTGGGCCGGGACTGCGGTGCCGTGCTCACCAGCTGCACAGCTCCAGGGAATTCGGTGTTGGTTGTTGTGATCTGCACGTCGGCTGCCGGCACCGCTGGCTGCTGTGGCTCAACACTGAAGTGCTGCAGAGACACTGCAGGGTCCGGAGGCTGGTGCACGGCAACATGGAGCTGAGTAGGTGTCATCTCACCGTCGGGGCAGTCCCCATCGTCAGGGTCCTGGTACGAGTTGAAGCGGTTGACAGCGTCGTAGTACTGCTCCTCCGAGCGGCCACATGAGTCCCAGATAGCCCACTCCGACTCAGTCCACGGCTCCTCACTGTCAACGGCAGAGTGCGGCACAACGGCGGCAGCCGCCTGAGCCGCGGGGAGGTCAAGCGGTGCCTCCCCGAGCTCCAATGAGTAAGAGTATAAGCATGACTCATACACCTCCTCCTCCGGATCGAGGAAAGCCGCATCCAGCTCTGACAGGATGTCTGCAATAGGCGCGCCTTCGGGGTGGAACCCCGCCACATGCGCACTCTGCACCCCTCCAGGGCAATCACGGCGGAAGTGAGGGCCGCCACAGTCCCAACACTGGACCGTGTGGCGGCCCTGTGCATCCCGTGTCACCCGCAAGGCAGTCGGTGAACCACCGGATGCAGGCTGCCGCTGCCCCTGAGTCCGCGGTGGAGGGGCATGAGGGGAAGGGTGAGAGCCCTTCCTGTGCCCCTTCATGTTCTGTTGTCGATTCTTCCCGCCGCGGGCCGGTCTGGCGCGGGGAGCTGTACCCCTGTCGCCCCCAGACCGGTGAGCACCCTGTCCGGCTGCCTGCGGCTGAGCATCCCGAGTCTGTGGCGGGTGTCTGGGCTCGTCACGCCTGCGGCCACCAACAATGCGAGTCTGCGGGATGCCCGCACGGGCCAGAAGGGCGGCAGAAGGGGACTCCCCAGAGAGAAGTGAGGCCGCCAACGCGGAGACCCCATCCTTTTTCTTCTTCTCCTTAAGCAGCTTCTTTTCCTCTGTTTTCTGTTGGTGAAAGGCTTTCACAGCCAACGTGAACTGCTGAATTCCGAGAGCCCGCTTCTCCCTGCCCTCGGCCGTTTTAGAACTCCACTCCTGCAGAAGATCCTTATAATACAGAGGGCACATGCGAAGGGTGAGGAGGTCCAAGGCGAACCCCACACCCCACACATCGTCAGGCTCTACACCAGGTCTGAGCTCGGAACGGACAGCGGTGTGGTGCTGCATGAAACCCTTAATATAGGGCTCGGGGTCAACATCCTCCAGCAACTCGATCGCCGGAGCTGTCTCGAACAGGTAGCCATGGGAAACCCACGGCCTGCGTCGCCTGGCAACGGCCCGACAGATGACGAGCCATGCACGGCGCCCATCATCCGGAGACACCGTAGCCGACTCCTCAATGAGCCGAAGGCATGATCCACGCACCAATGACGTCAGGATGCGGTAGAGAATACGAGTGGCCTCAGGAAGAACAGTCGTGGTGAGGTCTGTCGGGTGGAATACCGTGGCAAACTGGAGATTGAAGTCAGTTAGCTGGGTTTTTACCGCTTGAGTGAAGCGGTCCAATGCAATTTCCCGAGGCACTTGGCCTTTGATCTTGTCGATGTCGAAAACCCACTCCGAGGCTTTGATGTGAGTGGGCCGGCACTGGTCACGAACTTGCTGGATGATGCTGGCTCGGTGACCAGGCTCGCGGAGAATAGTCTGGCAGTCTTTAAGGAACTCCCTGACAATCACAGCACCGCCTGTCTCATCACCCGCAAGTGGGCGATTCTTCACAGGTGTAGGGGGCACAGGCTCCTCAGGGCCGTCGCTGAAGGGAAGCGCCCTCCTTGTGTCGATCCCAGCCGGAACCGGAGTGGTGAATCCATCAGAAGGATCCACGGCAGCCATGGCAACCGAAAGCGAAGCACCGAAGGGATGAAACCCTAACGATAAGGGTGAGCCCCCTTCAAGGAAGGGGCCAAATCCAAGATAAATTAAAAATCTGCTCCGATGCCCACGAAACTCGGTAACACGGCCGGTAATGGCGAAGTAAAAACACCCTCCAAAGGAAAATGTCTGAGTCCAAGTAGAACGCAAGCAATAAGCGGTCAAAAACGGCCAAGTCGCCCGCAAGATTCCAAGATCCGCTCAAAGTTCACAAACAAGCGGCAAGCGTGGCAAATTAAGGTAAAATGATACGGGTAAAGACGTATAGAGCAGTGAGGAAAAATGCGGAGCGGCGGGGGTAGGCGGAAAGTAGGAGAGTAGGGTCGAGGTCTCCGCGCTTGTCGATGTCCGAGGTCATGGCCTTTTTTAACGTGTCGCGAACCACTCAGTACCAAACTCTGCGCAATGCTGCATACCATCGGGGGCCCCAGCGCTCTCTGACCCATCTTCTCCGTACTCTCCTCCGCCACTCGTCGCGCTTACCTCTCCATCCACGCAGTCAGTTGTGCCGCGAAAACGCGGCACCCCGCAACATTCTACCTACTCAGCCACGCTCGCCCCTCTACAGCTTTAGCCAGCCATTTAGTGGCTTTGAATCAAAACCACTTTAGGCAAGTGGTGGGCCTATAGCCTACTAGAATGTCCTAGTGACACAGTGAAAACGCTGAACGCCGTAGGGTTTGAGCGAGGCAATCGGGTATATCAAAAGATAGAAATGAATACACGACTCTCAGGCTATCTAAGCTCTGAGGCCGTCACTAGGCAATCATATCGTGTGTCACAGTCTAAGCTACCGAAGTCGAACTACTGAGTACAGGTAGGAAGTCACTGTACTGTCACTGTCACTGTCATACGTCATACGTGATACTGAACTACTGAATCTCAGCAAGTTCTAGACATCCATTTGCCACGATCCTTCGCATACCTTGGATTGCGGATCTAGGTGGATGTTATGGCACTTCGTTATCACTCGCACCGTATGTGCACACATGAATATATGTAACCCACCATCACCATACTTAAGGAAATTCGATTGAACAGCTGCTGGGGGCATTTTTGGGCATGCGCCATGAACATGACACCACTATTGACTTGATGTTATGAGTGGGCGATGACGTATCATGGTGTATACCAATGGGGGAAAATACCATATCCTTGATTTGAAGCCTTTATAGCACTCTCCATAGAGCACGCTTTTGTCACCTGGCAGCAGAACACCCCTGCACTTTCCACAAAGTCCCCCACTCGATAAACCGAGTTTGGTGGGCATTGCAGGGTTGAGGGACCTTGCCCAAGTCCCCAATATGGGCACTAATACTTCATAAATATCCAATAGTTGACTACCGTGGCAATTATGGATGTTTCCGCCCTCGTACTGATCCCATACTGCTAAAAACGAATTCGCCCTTACGGTGTTAAAGATATGTATCTTGGCAGTATTTATGCCAAGTTCCGTGCTCTAGGACGCACGGGAAGCCCTCGGTTGTTTGGCATCTTTGGGTTTGGGTTGAGCCCTTTTTGTGGGCGCGCTCGGCTGTAGCAGAGGGAGTAGCCCCTGGTGTTCTCACTAGCCTGCTTTGCAGGGATACTGCACTCTCAGGACTTTGTCCCCTTTGCTAGCGTAAATGTTTTATTATTATTATTATTATTTCAAAGGCAAAGGGATAGGACAGTTTCGTAGATTCTGTCCCGATGCCTTTGCAACCTCGCATGCTAACTCATATTATAATGAATATTCAACATTCAAGCGTTGGATACCCCACGCCAACGGGAAGCGCTCGGCTGATTTGTTATTTGGGTATGCGCACCCAAATGACAAAAAAACGCATCTTTGAAACTCGCGTTAGTTTCAAAAATGCGTGGACGATGCCTTCGTGCTTATGTGTATATTTCATATGAAATATGCCATGGAATAAATGTGAATATCCCGCACAAACGGGAAGAGCTCACAGCAGTCACAACAGTCACAACACCGTTCGCCCCATGAGGCGGAGGAACGTTGATGAAATTGCGTACAATAGCTGTCTGTGAAGAATTTTATGAGAAGTTCATGGTTTAATGGCTACTTTGCAAACCATGGTTTCGGCCCGACTGTCATCAGTGGCTGCGTTCACGGGCACGATGGGCAGATCGTTCGATCCCACGCTCCTGTGCATTTTTTTGATCGTGTACCCAAAACCATGCCTCCAAACCATGGTTCCGCGAAACCATGGTTTCGGTTTTCATGGGTTTCTCCAAAACCATGGTTTAGGAAAGGAATATTGTGTACACGTGAAATCTGATGACCGAATGTCGAATTCAGATATCAATTCGACATTTGCTGACATCGTGATGACATGCTTCCGCGAAACCACGGTTTCCAAACGGTGGTTTCGCGAAACCATGGTTTACGAACGGTGGTCTCGCGAAACCATGGTTTGGGGAAACGTGACACGCGATCAGCATATCCCCCGCCACCCAGGCGCCACCAGGCGGAATATTCGGGGGAATATCGCGAAACCGTGGTTTCGCGAAACCACGGTTTACAAAGTAGCCACTAAACCATGAACTTCTCATTACGATGCAATTGCGGATTGGGATGGGTCAACGAAGAACGAGTAACAGTAAGCAGTCACGCAACGGCAGCGGCAATGGTGTCTGCGATGTCGATGTGTTCACCGTCTGCTGCCGGCGACGTTCATTGCGGTCCCTGTGTCGCTGTCTCTCGCGCGATAGGCGCAGTCGTGATATGCAGTCAGCATGTGGCATTGTCAAGTTCCCAGCGCCCCGTACCCTGTCCCATCTCAGCGATATGCAGATTTATAGAGATTTGCCTTTCGCTCGGTTACGGCCGTCGCCTGTCGAACTCGATGCCGTCGCGTCAGCACTCACTGGTCTCGTGTGCGGAACTCGAATAACTGCGGACAGAGATAAAAGAGTGATTATGATAGTGAATAGGCTCTACAGTAGTCTGGAAGTCTCAACCAGAGTTGACCATATATCGATTTTGCGAACCGAACCAAATAATCGAAAGTTATCAGACGGTGAGGAGTCCCTGCCGAAGGCTGGGACGTATCAACGGCAGATAACTTCGGTTATCTGAGTTGGTGGGAGCGGAGCAGAGCTCCCGATGTGGTGGCGGCCGAAGTTGGATTCGGCTCCACTCTTTCAGACTTGGCTGTTATCACTGAGTTTTTTCAGTGTCACGTTAAGTTTTTTCCCGACATTCGAATTGTAGGAGTTTTTTTGGAAGGTTGTATATATTTTTTTCATTCAGTCATGGACACCTTGACGGACGAGGCGTTGGCCACGCGTATCGAGGAGCTACGAGCGTCAGAGGCTCCGCGGAGCTTCCTCGAGAAGCTCACGGGTGAGGGTGCGGTGACTTTTACTGCGGAGGAGACTGCAACTAACACCCGTCTCTCGGTCCTCACTGGCGAACAAGACCGTCGTGTTGTGCGTGCTGCTCACGCGCAGCACTTGCAGCAAGCAGCTGGCGGGGGTCAGACCGAAGCTCTTCACGCTGAATTGGATGAGCTCTTAGCCGCTAATGGCCCTCCCCGTCGTGCCCTTCCCGGAGCGGCGTGCGATTTCAAGGACAAGAACGGCAGCGACGGGAATGCAGCGAAGCGCACCTGGGATTTCGCGACGATGCGGCTGACAAGATTTTTCACAACATCACAAGGGGAAGGTCGAACTGTCAAAAGCAGCGAAGACGATGCCCGCCCCTGTACGGAGTACTTAGTACAGTTGAGTTCCGAGTTGAGTTTCATGATGCTTAAGAACTCTATTGCAGCCAGCTTCGGGGATGAGAACTGAACTGAATGAAAAGGAACATAATAAGTGTACGAAACCGTAACCGCTGTATATGTGTATTGAAAGCATACATTGAAAGCATACTTGAAGTGAATACCGAAACCGTATTCCGGATAGTTGACCACCGTAGTATCGAAATCATACCTCGTGCGGTCGTTTAATAGTTAGTAATAGTTAAGCCCGAAAGTGTGAAGAAGTGAAGAAGCTGGAGAGTATACTCCCACAGAGGCGTCGCGACACTCCTTCGCCGTTTGCCTACACGCGGCGTAGAACTCTTCATCCAGCAAGTCGGTGTCTTCAGTCGGGTGGCTGATGGGATCGTCTGCGCTCGCTGTCAGCAGGGCACCCGTTGAAGTGCATTCGCTCGGGGTGGGGCTGACATGAGTGGTATCGCTGGTAGTGGGGCTCACATGAATGGTGCCGCTGGTGGTAGGGCTGCAATGGCACTGTCATCGTTGGCGTCTGGCGATCGTGAGATCGAAAATTCGACTGCGTCGCCCGTTGGGATTCGAGCTTTGCTGCTGCTGCTGCTGCTGCTGATTGACTAAGGTAAGGTAAGTAAGGTAATTCACTTCATGCCAAGACGATAAAGATCAGAGGTATTTGGTTTGGGTGAAGATTATAAAGGTCAGAGGTAGGTAAGGTAATTCACTTCATCCCAAGACTATAAAGGTCAGAGGTAAGATTAGAGGTAGTAAGGTAATTTGGCCCGGTTCCAAATCATAAGGAGCAGAGGTTTCACACGATTAAGAATAAGCACTGTACGATAAGTGCCTTATTGTCAATCGTATATCACCGCATAGCAGCGAGCACACAGGCACACATAGAGCATAACAAAAAGCATAGCTAGCATACGTATTATGCATGAAACGATATTACTTCTACGTTAAAATATGTTTATAGCATACACTATATGTGCGTTCTAATCGATACTGTGGTGCTTTATTGCTTGGCACAAATCACACAATGCGTGGTGGTAAGCCAGAGTGAATACTATACTGTGTTGCTCTATCGATTCGGAGTAATAAAACTACGTCGCGAGGTCTCTTGCATGCACTTTGTCCAACGCGCAAGTGATTCTGTCGACTTGTCTTTCTGAACCGTCCCATTCGCGAATATGTACCCCCCTATTGGTCTTAGAGTTAGTCACAATCTGCCACACGAGTCCTTCGTATTCGTTGTGGCTGAACTTGTATGCCCTTCCCTCAACGCGCATCTGCTTGCTCCACCACCTATTTCGAACTGGCGCATTCCTCTTCAACCAACCGGTAGACGGCAGGAAGAATGCGCAGAAGTCGCGCCATGTCTCAGCGAGAAAAATGAGAGCAGCGTCGCTCATGCTTCCAGTCGTAGGAGGTGTACCCACGAAACTGATGTTGTTTACAACGCAAGCGTGTCAAAGAAGTCCAGGACCTTGATGTTTGGGAAATCGTCTTTGACGTTTTCGATATTCTCGTTGTCCACCCCCATAAAGTCAAAGCGGCCCTTGAAACCTTGCGTACCAAGCTCAGGTTTGAGGTGCGGATTCATATTGAGCTCCAGAGGATCTAAAATGTTCGCGCGAGGTGGCAGGAGTCTGAATACTGCGACAGCTGGGGTCTGACATTTCGCTGGTGAAATTGAAAAGCGGCAAGTATAGTGCTGGAGAAACAGTGTTTTGAAGCTTCCAGGACTTTTCAGGATCTCAGAGCGAATTTTGTTTTCCGCGCATTTTTGTTTTTGAATTCGGCGCTGCACACTTTGCAACGTTTTTTTCCTTCGGCGGGTAGCGGTTGTGTCCACAAACTTTGAACGGGTGCAAACCTCCTCTAAGGTAGGCAGTACTGTGCAAGTACAATGCTTGCCGTTGCAGGTGTGTTCGAAAAAAAAACACTTGTTTGGAGTTACACGGTCGGATACGGATCTTTTACATTTTCGCGGTTCGAAATTACTTAGCAGCCACCGAGGTCATAACTATTTCAAAAACTGTCCGAGAGCTTGCATAGCTCTCTTCTATAATGTGACTTGTCCATACCCTGCCACTTCTTGTGTTCAGTCATCTGCTGACTGCAACTGCCAATCAGTTGGAATCTGTAATCAGTACTAATATGTCTCTGACTATCTACTCGTCCCTAGTCTCCCATTTGAATACCCAAAAATTTACTGAGGTGGCGGGAACTGAGGCTCTCCTGCGTGGTTTCCCTCCAGTTCTGTTTGAATAATATCCCAAAGGCATACTAAGGCTCTGAATTCTGTCAGTCACTCCTGTCATGCCTCTCAGGTCATCGTAGTGACTGCCATCATCCCTGTCACTCGTCACTCTGACACGTATGTCCCTCGTACTGACTCGTGATCTATTCTAGTACAATATTTTCGTTGCCGTTTCGAAGATGCCATATATTTCTTTTATCGATCGGTACGCAGATTGACTACGCAATATTCGTAGTAAGGATGTAAACTGCTGTCCGTACGGACGGTGGAGATCGTTAATGTTGTGAAAAAACATTAATGCTGTGACTATTTCCTTAATGTTGCGTCCCCCCCCCCCTTAATGTAGGGAGTATGCCATCAGTGGGGACATGACTCAGCCGACAGGTGAACAGGTCATTGACTCATGTTGCGGCATGCCATCGTCAAGACGATGTAATTAGTGTGCCAATAATAAAATATTTGTATGCACAACACGAGCCCTTCAAATAATTTAATCCAGCAGTCAATATTGATGACATCTCATGGGAGTTCAAGAATATGTTCTTTGCACGATTTTCATATATATATTCACCCAAAATGAAACTATCCCCTCACCTGGAGTTGTAAAACGCCATAGGATATTGACTATGCCTAGTTGAATCCTACATCACTGTCGTGCTCCCAATTGAATTACGCATGCTGGCATACATCGCCAAGTAACCGACCTGTTTTCCTTTTGTTTTTTACTTTCGCACGCGTGAAAGTGAAGTGACTTAAAATCCCACTAAACTCGAAGTTTTTTTTTTTTTTGTTTGTGATTTAACAGTGTACCGGTGCAAGCGAGAAATATCTACCAAATTCATATGTAGGCCTTGAAAAGACCTTTCCAAACGATACCCAACTTTATTTCTCGCTGTTACCGGCGGTCACTTTAAATCGCGATCTAGCACTTATAATTTCGGATTTAATCCCACCAAGTATGTAAAGTTGAAAACCCGAACGGGTTTGGCATCGAATAAATGTGAGTTTCGAATCCGGTACGATCGATTGGAGCCCGCCGAGCAGGCCCGAACTTTAGCAAATGGTCAGAGTATTTCTGAAGGCCGAAGGCGTTCCCGGGTTCGCCTTTATCGATTGTCACAGGCTATTCTTCACAATGACCCGTGACCCGAATATACAATATCTGGTTCCCCCAATTTTAATCTCGATCGGTGGATATCATTCGTTCTGCCTTATCGTTCCATGCTGTCATTGCATCATACTACCCCGATGTCATACCGGTATACCGTCATCGTGACATACTGTCATACATGGCATTTCCTCAGAAGAACATCGGTATTCCTCACGCATCGGTTCACACTATCTGTCATGCGCATGACCCTTCACGCTGAGATCTCAACACCGTGGTGCCCACCGGCACAGGAAACGCGATTGCTCCGCACTTGCGATTTTGGGTTTCCCGCACGTGCCATTGTGCTTGCTTGCAAACGCACGGATGCGGATCGAGAGACATGACATGATGATGGCATACCACGATGACCGGATTTGTGTGTTTGGAATGCATAATGCACATAAGCCAAAGTGTAATTAAAAAGTAAATCGGACGGGTGTACCTTCCAGCATTTCATCATACTTATATGGGAAACCGGGCGCGTGGGTATCGCTAGCGGAGTTTTAGTGTTTTTGAAACTCCAATATTCCGCGGTAGAAGGCATCGTTCCACGCGTTGCGCCGACTACCCACACACTTGAAAGACATGAGTAATAATGATACGTACACAGAAAGAATACGTTTGAAATTTTCCATGATCGCGCTAATCTTTATTTTTTCGCTGAACGGGGGCCACCACTGCGGGCGAGAGAGCGTTCGAGTTATAAGTTGAGATTCCATGTTTACTAACTACGTAACACTTGCTGTCTGTTGACACTCAAAATGACATACCGTACCACATGCAGTCGCGTACGGTACCCGCGATAAGCCACATTATTGTATGCGCAGAAATGAATGTAGATATCATAACCTGCTTCCTGACTTTCAGCTAGTCACCACACTCTCACTAGTCACTCCAGCCCAAGCTTGTACAACAGCATGCGCCATGCCCATCGGACACATGTGAACTGTTGCATGTGCCGACATCAGTATTACATGGCGTCCCAGTGGCATGTATGCCATCTTGCAAGGTGATTCAACTGTGGGTCTAGTATTGAAACCCAACTGTCGACGAGTCATCAAACTCACCCCGATTGCCAAAATTGCTGAATGGACCGAATCATTTGCCGGTAATAGCGTTCCTCGTGCCCCGCTTGCTGCTGAGCAGAGGGATCGCAGACCCTTGGAACCGATTGCACAGGAAATAGCCATCGCATCAACGCTGGTTTACAATGAAAAGCAGCGATATGCATTGTTTGCTGTATTGTGAAATTCTTCAGTGTTTGTGACGTCCAACAAATTGTAAACACCGCTGCGATTAAAGCGTCTTTTTTGCACATACTCAGTTATCCCTGCAGGACGTCACCCTCATACCAAGCCCTGAATATCTGCGCTCAGAATGCATCCCTCAAATCCCATCGGTCGGAGTACATAGATATACTGCATGCAACACATGACATGGAATCACCACATAGTATGGCATAACTCAGAAATGTGGGCATAAGCTAACTCAATCAGTTTAACTCAAGCAGTAAGCAGCGGAGAGCAATCGAGGATGGACCCTGGCGTGCGTATATGGAAACAGTCATCTTGACTTATCAAGTTAACTTATGCCCATATTGTCCCATTTTGTCATAGTGCCAGCTGGATATACCTAACATCGCTTTGGTGCCGCCCCGCAGGTTCACTGAAATCCATCCTTTACGTGATGCCAGCAATACCCGGCCAGAGGAGAGAGCACAGTCAAGCCCTTGAGCCACGTGTCTCAGGCGTAAGGAGCTCAGAAGTCAAACTTCGTCGACTTGCCACGGAGGAAAATTATGACACATGCCACCATGTCGCCTTCAGCCACCATGCACACATAGACGTTAACTTGCACAGCTATCTCCCAGCTAAGTGAGAGTCTGGTGACTTGACATTTGTCATCGTGCGTTATCCACATGATCAATATGGGAGTGCTGGTGGAAGCTACCTGCTCATCAACCGCGCCATGCGCTCGTCAACGGAGCCACCTTTCTTACCCTGGGCAACCCCCCTAAAACGTCCTTCGTCTCACCTCTTGTGAGCTCCAAACGAAGCATACCGAAGGCGCCCGCGTCGCACAAGCCCCTCGGCAACTCAAATCCTGGCCCATTATTAGCGTTGCACGGAAACCTGAAATCTAGCCATGGGCACCTGACTCAGCGCGGTCACTGCTCGCAGGGAACTCGCTGATGCCATTGTGGGCGCTGCCCGAGTTCGTGGCGCGTGTCAGCATGCCGCATACATCAGTTCATGGTGCTGCACCGTGCATGCGGGCATAACAGCAGACGCCACGCGCAAATTACGTGCGGACGGTGCCGCCTTCAAATCCATCAGCTGTAAGCATGCCCCCAGCGGGCGCGGGGGCTTGCAACGGTCGGAGGGGCAAGGCCGCGCGTGCGACACCGCGGCGAGGGGCGACATGCCTTTTTCTTGGGTCCCTTGTGCGGGGGTGCCTGCACCCTCACCGCATTTAGCCTCAGGGTCCTCCGCTCGACCTGTTCTGTGCGCTGCACTGTGCGCGGGGCGGACGCGCACAAAACTACAGCGTGCTTCCAGCGAGGCCTCCCTCGGTCACATTGGCCTCGGCCAGATCCCCCGGTGCAATGAGCTGCCCAGAGTCTCGAGGGCAGCCACGAGGGGGGCGCCCATGTGACATGCGCGTGAGGCAGACCGAGACCAACCTCGCATTCAGAGCAAACAGCTCACAGCAGAACTCGGAGCTTGTGCGCTCACTTACGTGGGCACACACATTCCACCTCATGGCTCGACTCTGGGCACGGCCGTGCAAGAGGCGCAGCTCGCACCCTTTGGCCACCGGCGGCCCCACCGGCGGCAGGCACTGGCTGTGCTTCGGCCAGCTTCACTTTCATTGTCATCATCCCCACCTTGACCTGCCATTCCGCATTACGTGCGGTCATCACCCATCATCAACCACCATTGCGCCCCACGGAACGACTGCACATATCGCGTGGCCGTGCGCGCCATTAGTAGCATTCTTGAGGCAGCGACCCGGTCATAATGCCGTCGCTGATGCGGGGCGCGTGAGAACTCTCCAATGGCCCACATGCTGCTCGTATGTAAACGCTTTGCCTCACTGGCAGAGGGAGGTCGCATCGCGCAGCGCTGAGTTGCAGGCACGCGGGAGCGCACCTCTAAGTGCTTGGGCTTCACCGTCACCAATGTGGCCGTCTTCCCTAATTTAGGTAACCAAACCTCCTCGCCCACAGCAGGCGGCCACCTGAGGCGAATTGCCGAGCTCCCGCACTCCACCCGTAGCCCTCTACTACAGTCAATTTCTTCAAGCCCTTCGCCCTGTGCTTTGGCTGCCTCCCGGAGCTGTAGGCCTCAGGCGGCTGCCGCTTGCGCAGTGGGGGGCCTGGCAGACTGCGAGCGGAGCTCTCCCAGGTCTCCGACGTGGATCCGCAGCTGCGAAACAGAGATCGGCGTGGGCGGCGTGAAATTGGCCCTTGCTGCCGAGCCACAGAGATTCTCGGAATCTGGTGCGCGGATGATGGATAACCAATCACGATCTTCGAACAAGCCTGACGTAAAGGCGCAGCGGAAGAATGCCCGCAATCGTGGCAATGCCTCTGAATATCTACCGACGAGCTCAGCCTTCTAAGTCGGCCATCGTGGCAGCAACGAATCATGGGCCGCGACCTATCAACGGTGGATGCGTAAGAAGAATTGGCCGGCTATTCAGTCATGTGCAGCCCGTGTTTGTGGTTTGCGAGCCAGGGCGGTCAAACTTGGAGGATGAGCTCATCGTAAGCAGATCAGACGTGTGCTCAGAAGTACAAGGAGCTCTCCTCTTCCAGTATTTCCGCAGCCAATGGTAACATGCTCCGGGAGAACATCACCGGAGACTGCAGTGCGATTCCTGCAGACAAATCAACGGCAGGAAGCTCATGTGATGGGCGCGGAGGATGGCGGTGCAGGCCAAGGCGGCGCACCTAGCTTCGGGTGCTGTACTACCCACGCTCGCTGGAGCGGTGCTCGGCGGTGCGCCTGCCGCCAACACCCATGCCCCTTGCTCATAAGGCACGTGGAGCCGGCTCGTGATCCTATCTGTGGAGAGGGGCCAGGAGGCGCCCAAATGCCCTGGGGCTCTGCAGATGGCGGGCAAGTGCCCCGGGGTTCTGCAGAAGATGGTGAGACATGCTGGGCCTCCAGGGGGCGGCCGGCGTGTGCTGGGGGTGCAAGCACAGGGCGCGTGCCAAAAGAGGCTGAGCTGTGATCCGGGAAGTGGCTGGGCCGCACCGGCATCTCGAGCGAGAGCGCGGGATCGTGGAGCTTTCTTCTGGTGCCGCTGCTGCGCCATGATACTCGCCTGCGGCATCCATGTGCTCTCAGATCTCACGGCGCTGCAGGCTCCGCCAGCCTGGCAGCTTGCTCTGTCCGGGAGGCTCTCAGGGGAACTTGCACAGCCAGATTTTGAGTTAGCTCACACCGACTTGCATGCAGATGCGGACTTTATCAGAACAGCAGCAGCAATAGCGGCAGCAGCAACTTTAAGGGTTTGATTCTCATGCACACCTCGACGCCAATCAGTCCAAAGGACCCTAACGCAGGCCGCCAACGCTTCGCACTGGCAGACTTGGCGATGTTCGCTATGCTGGACATCGCGATGCAAGGCGATACGCGGCATCGACGAGCCCGACTTTTGGCACTTCCGGGGCTTGCTAAGCAAGAAGGCAGCCCTGGCAATGTGCGCTGCAGAGATGCAGGCACGAGCCGACCACCCCAGAACTTTATCCAACCCCTACCCGTCTCTTCAGAGAGATGTGCAGGATGCAGTGTGGCACCGAAAGCAGCAGGCACCCCGATGACAGCTCCGAAACTCGGGTCCGATGACAGCTCCGAAACTCGGGTCCGATGCCAGCTCCGAAACTCGGGTCCGATGACAGCTCCGGAACTCGGGTCCGGCGACAGCTCCGAAACTCGGGTCCGATGACAGCTCCGAAACTCGGGTCCGATGACAGCTCCGGAAACTCGGGTCCGATGACAGCCTCAAACTCGTCCGATGACAGCTCCGCAACTCGGGTCCGATGACAGCTCCAAACTCGGGTCCGATGACAGCCCGAAACTCGGGTCCGATGACAGCTCCGAAACTCGGGTCCGATGACAGCTCCGAAACTCGGGTCCGATGACAGCTCCGAAACTCGGGTTGTAGGCGTGATTGTGTGTCGTCGACAGTGTTCATCACAGCCAATTGTGCCGGCGTTCACCGCGGCTCGAGAGATGTCACCTTAGCGCGACCTGCAGCCGCCTGCACCGCTGTGAGCACCTCCACATTAATCTTATCCTGTAACGCCCACCAGCCCGCGCCTTCCCCCTCGCTCAGCTTCAAGAGGGCTCGCGGGCAGCCGCACAGAAAGGCGGCTCCATGGCAGATTGATGAACGCGGCAGCGGCGGCGGCGGCATGAACTGGTGAGTTGAATGGTTTGGCTGTGTCTAAGGTGACTTCTATACTTAGGCAGCCGCGAGGGAGGCGCGGTGGCTTCTATACTTAGGCAGCCGCGAGGGAAGCGCGGTGGCTTCTATACTTAGGCAGCCGCGAGGGAGGCGCGGTGACTTCTATACTTAGGCAGCCGCGAGGGAGGCGCGGTGGCTTCTATACTTAGGCAGCCGCGAGGGAAGCGCGGTGGCTTCTATACTTAGGCAGCCGCGAGGGAGGCGCGGTGGCTTCTATACTTAGGCAGTATGCACTTCTTAGCGGCGGGGGAGGCCGGCTGCATTGTGGCCCCGTCATCTTCCGCCTCTGACAGCGTTTCTCGATCGTTTTGGCACCGGGGCATGACACATTAAGCCGCCGAAAAGCAGAAATTAGCGCCGGGTACTGTGGGCTGATCGAAGGGAGGCGGGGCAGCGGGGGGGGCACCCGGTCTGCTCGGAGAGCCTCCTCCAGTCGCCCCAACTCCCTCTTCTCCTTGGACAGATCCAGCTGCTCGAAGCCCCTCGCCCCGATTCAAAAGGCCGTGCGCATTGGCTAGCTGTGCATCGCTTCTATTCGCTGAAGACGACGCTTGCCCGCTTTCCCATCGCGAAGCAAATGGCCGTGATCGAGCGAGGCTACAGCTCGCAGTGATTGAACGGATTCGATGAAAATAACCTAGAAGCGATTGAACGGCCTGGATGAAGCAAGGCTACAACTCGCAGTGATGTAACGGACTTGATGAGACTGGGCTCCGCGGCGATTGCACGGCATTCGGTATTCTGTCCGTCAACGGAGCGCATGCCTCGGCGCGCCCTCACCCGCAGCTGAGCCGCCTTAGCCTCGTCCCTCTCACACGCCTTCCTTGCTGCCTCCAGCTCGGCAATGACTCCACTCACCTGACCCCGCCCCGGCATGCGCGCTGCGCTGTCAGCACGCGGAGCTTCCCGATCAGAAGACTTCACTGTCGACCCACATGCCTGAATATCGCACGGCTGAGGGTGTCTCCCCTCTGCTGCTACGAACGTAGTCGCGCAGCCAATGCGCTTATCACCATCGGAGCCGCCAGCTCAGCGCAGACAATACCCTTATCACCATCGAGCCGCCAGCTCAGCGCCAGCTCAGCGCAGAGAATGCCCTTATCACCATCGGAGCCGCCAGCTTAGTGCAGAGAATGCCCTTATCACCATCGGAGCCGCCAGCTTAGCACGGAGCAGGTTTTGTCAGAAGTCAATGGTCCCTCTGGGTGTGGTAGAAGATGTCCATACATATTCGACGACATACTCGCTGTCGTACGAGGCTGGCGAGCTGTGCACGGCATGGGCGAATCAGACGACCTCGGTTGGCCCGGGGCATGGATGCGCCGCACACTGAAATGGTGGCAGTTGTTGCCGCCGCCGGTGAGTTCTGCCCCTGCCTCTTGAGGCACCTGTGGCAGTCCTTCCTGCCGAAAATAACTAAGTCTCATTGCTTGAGACTCGTTTCTTCCTGTTATGTATTTTCAGCAGGAAGAACTGCCACAGAACACAGTGGCAGGTGCACGGATCCGCCCGGTATGCACTTACACGAGTTCCACCACAGGAGTTGCACCAGGGCCTCCTGGCCAGCGCCTATCTGCCAGGCATGCCGACGTCATCGCACTGCGCGCCCTGTGCTCAGACGGAGCACTCCGGATCGACATGCCGCATCCCCAGCGCGCCGGCCACTCTTTGCTACCGCCACCTGGGGTCCCGTCTTCCACGTAGATGCCTGCTCCTGAGCCGCATCGTGCTTGCCAAGATGGAGCCCCAGGCTGTGCGCGAGCCCCAGCGCGTGCCAGGACCCCCCACAGTGACCCCAACTGCCCCACACCCGCTCCAGAGCAACTGCCAGCTGTCCCAACCTCCCCCCGTTACGAGCCAAACCCCCCGATGTACGCACATGTGGAGCAGGGAGGCCGAGGCTGCACCTGCGCGGTGGAGGACCCGGCTCGCCGCCGCGCGTTCTCCACGATGGCGGGGTCCAGGCCGAGCCTCTCGGCGATGTTGAGTGCGTTCGAGCGCCCGGGGATGCCCCATAGTACACGGTACGTGGGCGCAAGCTTGTCTTCATCGAACTCCACACACGCGTTCTCTACCCTGTGAGGCGGCCGGCACACGCCAGGCCTGTTGGCGCCAGCCCGAGAGGGCAGCGGAGTGCAGAGGTTTTAGGGTTTAGGTTTTCCTGCGCATGCACTCCCTTATACTTGTGTCGCAGGATGGAAGAATTCTGCACACATTTCCAAAACACCTTGCGTATATCCGAGCGCATCCTGCGGAGCCATGTCGCCCCGCTGAGCCCACCCAGAGTGCATCTGTGACGGCCGCACGCCGCTTAGGCTGCTCCACAACCACGTCATCTGGCTTTCGCCTTAGCGTTCGCGTCAGCGGCTAGGGCATTTCGAGCCGCTCAATTGGCATACACACAGCTGGACATCATGTTTACCTCGGACAGGATCCTGTACGGGAGGTGCACGTGGAGGCCCCTGACTCGCTGCTTTCGAGTGCGGGTATCGGCGCCACTGTTTCGAGGCCTAAGAACACACCTTGGGTCGCTGTACTTGAGCGCCTTGAGCTCCCCTGACACCTCCGCCGCAACGCCGTGAGCGCAGCGGAGGGCCCTTGATGCTCGATGAAGGAACAACGGCTTGCAAGTCACAACCAGGACTGACCGAGGTGGCAAGTTAGGATAATCAACTTCTACTTAGTTTGCATACTCATGCATAACATTAGTTGAATGTGTACGAACTCACACACACACACACACACAGTTGAATCTTATAAATCTGAAAAGTGTTTTGTGAGTTACAGTCAGTGCTTTATATCACACACGTGTGTTCTCTATCTAAGCTTACTGTTACTCAGTCATAGCTTCTACTGTACTCGTACTTGTACTCTTGTGTTCTATGAAGATACTGTGTACATTTTGAATTGATCTTCTGTCTCTTGCAGACTCATTGTCATCATTACTCTGTCCACATCTACACATGGTATTGTACTCTGCCAGCACAGTCATACAGTCATACAGTCATACAGTCATACTATCATACTGTCATACAGTCAGGATTTGTACTTTTGGCCTCTCTGTGATTAACACTGCATGAGAGTTTACTGTTTTCCTACTCCTCCTTACTCATGCTCTTCGAAAATATCGCAACACCACAGCACTGAGTACTTGAAAACGTTCCAAAGCCAGGCTTTTGGTAAAGAAGTCTGCCAAATTCTCCTGCGTAGGCACTTTTGCAATAACAAATTTTCCCAGCTCTACCAATTTGGCCACATACCGATTTCTTACTGCCACATGACGCGTAGCTGCATTGTTTAGCACATTCTCTGCCTGTGCCACCGAAGCATGATTGTCTCCATGAATTGTAACAGGCAACTTGACAGGTGAAAACTCAGTCAGCAGATTCACAACATACTCAACGTCCCGTGCACATTCTGACAACGCTATCAATTCTGCCTCTGCCGTGCTGACTGCAACTGTCTTCTGCAATTTTGACGAATACATGACAGTTCTTCCATTCAGTCGCGCCAGTGAACCTGTAACAGAGCGTCTGGTCACTTTGTCTGCTGCGTGGTCTGCATCTGTATAAGCTGTTACTATCAGTTCTGCAGTCAGTGACGCTGGCAAACTGCACTGCATAGTCAAGCACACATGAATAGTTCCCTTCAAATATCTCAGCACACGCTTCAAATGCTGCCAATGCTCCTGCCCGTAGCAGTGAGAGAACCTGGCCAAATAACAGAACGCTGTCAAAATATCAGGCCGTGAGCAACGCGCCAGCCACATCAATTCCATCACCAGATTAACATAGGGAAGCTTCTCCAACTTCTCCTCCGAGTCCACAGGCATCAGAGACAGTCTGGGCTCCATTGGTGTCATACACGGATTACAGTCCTGCATAGAGTACCTCTCTAGCATGCGCTGTATCAGCCCAACCTGACTGATTTGACACTCTCTGACCAGACCATAGTCACTGAAAGTCATACTCATGCCCAGCAACTCCACCAGTGGTCCTTTGTCCTTACTAGGCCATTTCGCACTGAATTCTCTGAAAAATTCCACCTTCCACTCCACTGAAGAAGTGAATACAGTGTAGTCGTCCACGTGCACATACACAAATACCACCAGTGTACCAGGCTGCCAGATGTAAAACAGACACGGGTCAATGTCTGACACCCGTATCCTGTGGTCATAAGCAAGCAGAAACTCTTTGCTCGTCTTGTACCAGATGCGCGGTGCCTGCTTCAAGCCGTACACACTCTTCTGCAGAATTCCATACCTCACTCCTCGAACTATCCGTGCATTAGGCCAACTGACATACAGAGGAACGTCCACGTCCAGCTTACCATTCTGAAAACACGTGATAACGTCCAAGGCAAAGGCCAATAGTCCCAACACCAAACAGAGCTGAATAAGAATTCTCAAGGTTGACAGCTGAGTACACGGTGCATACACGTCTTCATAGTGCACCCCATGCTGCTGACCATTGCCACATACCACCCACCTGGTCTTCCTCTCGGTCAGCTGCCCTGCAGAGTCCAGCTTCGCCTTGTACACAGCCGTCATGCGCATGACCTTCTCACCAGCAGGTACCGTCTCCACCGGCAAGATAGCTTTCTTCACGTCGATGAGAGCGCACTCCTCCTTGTGGTCCGACTCCTGCCACTGCACGGAGTCTGGTCCATTCACCAACTGAACCCATCCTTTCGGCTCCGTCACCCCCACTGGCAACCCCGTCACTTTCTCCTCCTGAGCCACCAGAGCAACATGACGGGTCTCAAACCTCACGCGGGCCTCACCCACATCATTTGCCGAGCCCCTCACTCCAGCATGACGCTCTAATATCACCTGGTACGGCAACACATGATCCTCCCGTGCCGTAGCACACACCACTGCTGCCTCCCATTCAGCTCCTCCTGACCGCTGCACTGTCACCTTCTCAAACAACGGATAGAATGAGTTCACTGTCCACTGCGCACAATACTCAAAAAGCAACGCAAGATGCTCCACCCGTGCTTCCAGAAACGCAATCACCGGCGTCCAAAATGATCCACCACCAGCACTGTTCAACTTCACGACACCAGTGAACTCGTCACCCTTCTGTACCACGTAGGCACGCAGATCCAGTATAATTGTCGCTGTGCCCACAAAAGCTGAAACGAAGTTTCCATCGAGAGACTCACAGTCATATAACGATCTCAACGGTGTCAGCATAGAGGGATCCCAAGACATCACCAGCTGTCCATACTGATCAACGCGCTCGTCGAATCGAACCATCCCACTTCTGACCACCTTCTCCTTGTCTAGGCTGTACAGCAGATAAGCCGTTGATCGCTCCTCGTGTCCCACGTAGATCAAAGGAGTAGCCCGATCAGCCAGTTTCGAGCGCAGGCTGGCGTCGATGAACGCGTAAGCTCGACACCAAAACACACGCAGCACAGACAGATCGTACTTCTGGTTTAGCACTTGCAAACTGGACTTCATGCCCAGCCGAGCCTTGCAAAGTCGATTGATCAGATACACAGCGTGTCTCATAGCCAAAGGCCACATAGTCGCAGGCAAACCAGCTGTCGCCAGCATAGCTCTAGCCTTCGTCTGCAGAAACTTGTTCATAGTCTCCGCCCTGGCATTGTTCTCATGTAAGTACGGTGACGTTGTCCTCTGCACGATGGCATTGTCCTCACAGTACTTCTTCGCCTTCCCAGACACGATGGTCGAGTCATTGTCCGAGTGCAATACCAGCACGTCCAGGTCGTACACCACCTGCTCAACACTGGTGTCCTCCTCAAGGAACACACGGCCAGTCGCCTTCACCATCTTACGGTAGTCCTCCAGAGCGTCCACATACTCCAACTTCTGCTTCCAGACATAGAAATGACACACGTCTGAGTAGTCATCCACGTGAATAGTGTACCCACGATAACCTTTGGTAGACGTCACGAACGGTCCGCCATGATCGGTGAAAGTCAACTGTCCCATCTTGACAGACGCCTACCGCTTCTCCACCACCTTCCGAACAGACTTCGGGACCCTTCCCCTGTCTGTCGTCTGCGATGGCCTCTTTGGTGCCGCCACCTGGCACGCCATGCACCTCACAGAGCAGCTCAGTACACTGCCACTCCGCAACTCCTCAGAGTTCACTCCGAGGTCCAACCCCTGCAGGTCCATTACCTCCACATGCTTGTCACAAGTGTGACCAAGCCTGATGTGCGCAACCACTTTCGCGTCCACCCTCGGAACCACAAATTGATCAAGATACAGTACGACCACAGGCCACGGGGTCCCTTGAATGAACACGCGACCGGGCTCCGACTCCACCAGTTCAGAGACGTTGTAACACTGATCAGTCCTCGCAGAGAATATAACACTGCCCTTAGAATAGATGTGCAACTCCTCAAATTTAGTCGTCAAACTCCACCAGGCAGCGTTTGGCTTGTACGGCAAGACGAGCAGAAACTTCGTGTTCACAGGGTCCTTCGGAAAGTCCATAAGAACCTTCGTCAGCAGCCTCTCAATGAAGGCGTCGTCGTACGGCGGATTGCCCCAGAAACTGTGTCCCGTCAGACAATGAAGAAAGACCGAGTTCACCAGGGAATAGTACTCGTTCACCTGTCGATTGTGCTCGTCAGCACATATATCTAGATGAAAAGGCCCCTTCTCCTCATTCCACTTCTTGAACTCGGTGAACTTCCAGTTAAACTTGTCCCTCACCGGACAGTTCTCCTTCTCGTCGCACTCCACCCCCGGCAGCGCAGCCTCCACGATGACTTCAGGTAAGACATACACCTTCCCCTTTCTGCACACGTCGTACTCGCAAAAGTTCTCCTTATCACGCAGCACACGGTCTCCAAACTGAGCATACAGACCAAACTTGTCCTCCAGACTCACCGCGGATACCAGATTGAAAGGCGACTCCGGCACGTACTGCGCCTCCACCTTCAGCACGTCAGCCTTCTTCGTCAGCCGATTCCACAAGGTGATACTCCCTCGACCTCCTCCTCGAGACGTGGTCACCTCGCCAGCCATGACCTTGAAGGACACGGCTGCTGACTCATTCACCTGTGCGCCGTCAAACAAAGACAAGTCATTAAAAATGGACTTCGTCGCCATACTATCAAAGTACAGTTCCCTGTCCGAGTCCACCACAGTCATTGCACACAGGTCTCCTCCTGGAGCCTGTACAGAGTCCTCGTAGTACTCATTCTGCACTTGTGCGTCGTCCTCCTTGTCGCGATTGAACACACCGTACACCCAGGTGTCCTCCAACACCTCGCCTGTGTAAACCACCTTCTGGTCTGCGACAGTAGCAACCACGGGACAGGCTACATGAACTTCCTCGTGATTCTCCAAGCTCCACAGCTCCCCCGCAAAAGCCTCTGTACGACGCGGCCGCGCGGAACTGGATGAAGTCGCCGCCTCCACCGTCGCTGCTGCTGCGTCAGGTGCCTTCTTCGCCGCGATTTTCTTGAGTCTTCGCGCATAGTTCTCACGAACCGCCCTTTCCTTAGCAGGATTAAGCTTGATGAACTCCTCCATACCCTCCGGGTTCACTATCCAGCATTTTTCGGCAGAGTGGACGCCAGAGCACGTAGGACATATCACTTTCTTCCCGTCATTGACCTTCTTCTCCTCGCTCTGCCTCCGCCTGTCCGCAACCAGCGCTCTCGCAACAGCAACAGTCTCACCGTCCACAGTAGCCCCCACTATACTCGACGAAGGAACCAAAGATTGCTGCACCACGTTCACGAAAAAATACTCAGACCTCTGTACGAGCATATCAAAAGAAGGACGACGTTCCTTACTCATATCAGCAACCACCTGCGAATACTCAATAGGCATAGCAGCCACAGCCATTGCAGTCACCAGCACCTCCACCGTTGTAGGGTCAAGCCTCGCGCCGCCGTAGTTAGCCACAGAGCTCATTACGTCCCCAAAGTACCCCAGCTGCTTCACAGGGTCCTCGTTCACGTTCACAGTCAGCTTGCACAGCTTCTTCATTGAACCCGCGAGTTGCCCAAACAGTTGCGGCTCCACTCTGCACTTCAGCTTCCTGAACGCCTTCAGACCGTCATTGCCACAACGTCGTACCACGTAAAAGGCGTCCCCGGCTGTGACCTGCTTCAAAATTGCTGATAAAACAGTACTTGCGACACTGGCAGAACCAGGCACAGTAATGAAGCTGTTGCCGTCTGCAAAGTCTCCGTCCTCCGCGTCATTGTCGCCATACTCAGCCCGTGATAAACGCATATCTCCCGCCCGTGATGAAGGCTTGTCCTCTGCAGTCGATTTGCTATAACCACCCGTTTTAGGAGTAAACGAGTTCAGTCCTCTGATATCTGCTATATCTGAGACTGGATAGTCACACACCAGTTCTAGCAAGTCAGGATAAAACGTCACTGCTGACTCTAACTGTGTCTTAAACTGAACCCAGGATTCATACTGATTCCTTTCAGTTCCCGTGTACTTCGTCGTACCCAATAACTTCACCACGCACTGAACTGTCTTCTGTGCGTTGGCAGGGCTAATGACACCCGACTCAGCTTCTTCATGATCTGATGTTTTCTCAGGCTCTTTCTTCTCGGCACTCATCACCTTAATTGTCTCTGCCATTGTCTTCATAAAAGCTGCCTGCTGCTCTACCAAGTCCTGAAGCTGTGATTCCCGCGTGGGATACTTCACCCCCGCGTCAGTCATGCCGACTATCTCTGAACTACCTCAGACCTATACCAGGCCCATAACCTAGGATAATCAACTTCTACTTAGTTTGCATACTCATGCATAACATTAGTTGAATGTATACGAACTCACACACACACAGTTGAATCTTATAAATCTGAAAAGTGTTTTGTGAGTTACAGTCAGTGCTTTATATCACACACGTGTGTTCTCTATCTAAGCTTACTGTTACTCAGTCATAGCTTCTACTGTACTCGTACTTGTACTCTTGTGTTCTATGAAGATACTGTGTACATTTTGAATTGATCTTCTGTCTCTTGCAGACTCATTGTCATCATTACTCTGTCCACATCTACACATGGTACTGTACTCTGTCAACACAGTCATACTATCATACAGTCATACTATCATACAGTCAGGATTTGTACTTTTGGCCTCTCTGTGATTAACACTGCATGAGAGTTTACTGTTTTCCTATAAGTCACAACCAGGGCTGACCGAGGTGGCAAGTCTGGTTAGGGAGCTGACCGGTGTAGAGTCACAACCAGGGCTGACCGAAAGGGTGGCAGAGTCTAACCGGGCTGACGGTGGCAAAAGTCACAACCAGGGCTGACCGGTGTGGGAGATGTCACAGCCAGGGCCAGGCCGGGGTGACAAAATCACAACCAGGGCTGATGGTGGCAGGGTCATAACCAGGGGCTGACCGAGGTGGCAAAGTCCCTGTCCAGGCTGACCGAGGTGGCAAATCACAACCAGGGCTGACCCGAGGTGGCAAGTCACAACCAGGGCTGACCAGGGGTGGCAAGTCACAACCAGGGCTGACCGGGTGTGAAGTCACAGCCAGGCTGACCGGGTGGCAGGTCACAACCAGGGCTGACCCGAGAGGTGGCAGTTCACAACAGGGCTGACCCGAGGTGGTAAAAGGCCAGGGCTGACCGAGGTGGCAGGTCAGAGAGGGCTGACCATGGTGGGTGGTGGCGATGAGGAGGCGCGAGCCCCCAAAGCCGTCCTTTGCGAGCGCTTTGATGATGGCGACGCTCAGCGCTGTGCCCTCCGTCGGATCAGTCCCTGCGTAGCCACGACGTTGCGCGCAGCAATCTATCAGTGAGGCACCACACTCCACCGCGAAGCACGTCACTCCCTGAATTCACACGGATATAGAACACTCAGCTCGCACGACTCCGGTTGCAGGCCAGATAACGGATCCATTAGAGGTTTCGCAACGCCATCATAGATTCCGCTCGCCATATCCCCGCCCCCTAGGGCCGCAGCACAATCCTGTATGACATCATGGCCTGATCAACTGCGCTATCCACACCTTTCAGCCCGTTCCTGTGACACACGCATCGCGAATTTCTTGAGGCGTGCGCATCTTTTATACCGTGATTGGGGAATGCTGAGCGACTGCGGCATGGATATGATCGGCATGACGGAACAGTGTACTTCTTCGATTTCGAAGAGTCGAAAGGAATGGAAAGGCAGCGACACAGCGGTCAGACCGAGCGACCCGCAACAGCGAGAGGCGCTGCAAAAACATCCGACCGACTCTACCAAAAGTAAATGCTGCCACCTCTGCCATCACTGATGTGGCAATAGGAGGCGCTGCCACGTCGACCAGGCTGATGCAGTAATAGGAGATGCCGCCACGTTCACCAAGCAGACTCGGCAGATCGAGGCGCTGCGATGTCAAGGGCTCGAGCTCCATTGCTGTGCGCACCCGTTCCGAGCTCATCAAGCAGCACCAGCGACTCGCCCGTGGATTCTAGCCTGTGGGACCCGGCGTCCCAGGACCCACATTGGCGCACCGCGCCGCACCTTCTGTGCCACTGAATTCAGGAGCTTCTCCCGTAATGCATAAGCCGTGACCTGACATAGTGACACGCCCTCGAGCCTGGTGCCGGGCGGGCGTCCTCTCGCTGGCATAGCAGCGGCTTGGCGATCTAGCAGCGCGGTAACAAGTGACGTGGCTTACGTGCCAAGAGTGACGTGGCGGTATGGCAGCATGACGTGGCGTGACAGCAAAAGTGACATGGCGTGGTAGTAAGCGTGACGTGGCGCGGTAGCAAGAGTGACGTGGCGCGGTAGCAAGAGTGACGTGGTGCAAAATTGGGAGTGACGCTGCCTGGCTCCCCGTGCCAGGTGCGGCGGAGTGAGTGCGCCGCACTTTGCCTTCCCCGGATGCCTCCACGTCCGAGCGGTGACGGCACCTGATGTTCAGGATTGCGCGTAGGTGCCCGGAGAACGTCGATAAATTTGCTGTGAGGGACTGCTCATCCCCTGCGTCGCATACACATCCCCCCTCCAAGCTTGCCGTGAGGGACTGCTCATCCCCCCTCCAAGCTTGCCGTGAGGGACTGCTCATCCCCCCTCCAAGCTTGCCGTGAGGGACTGCTCATCCCCCCTCCAAGCTTGTCGTGAGGGACTGCTCATCCCCCCTCCAAGCTTGTTGTGAGGGACTGCTCATCCCCCCTCCAAGCTTGCCGTGAGGGACTGCTCATCCCCCCTCCAAGCACCGTGGACTGCTCATCCCCCCTCCAAGCTTGCCGTGAGGGACTGCTCATCCCCCCTCCAAGCTTGCCGTGAGGGACTGCTCATCCCCCCTCCAAGCTTGTCGTGAGGGACTGCTCATCCCCCCTCCAAGCTTGTTGTGAGGGACTGCTCATCCCCCCTCCAAGCTTGCCGTGAGGGACTGCTCATCCCCCCTCCAAGCTTGTTGTGAGGGACTGATCATCCCCCCTCCAAGCTTGCCGTGAGGGACTGCTCATCCCCCAATGCCACACGCAAAGCTCCCGGCGAGGATGCTCTTTGGCGGCAAGGGTTGACTTCAGAACAAAGGCCCACAGCTCCGCCCGGCTCGTCGCGGCTCACCTATATCGGCCAACACCTTGTCGAACCACGGGAGACGCGCCTCGAGGGCCGGAATATACAGCCCCGCACGGCTCATGAGGACTACCAGACCGAGCGCCTTCATCACGGCGGTCTTGCCCCCGGTGTTCGGGCCGGTGATGGCCACCGCACGCGTGTGCCGCTCAACCAGGATGTCCACGGGTACCGGCGCGGCCGTCTGCGCAACCGCGATCGGCGGCAGATTGTCATCGCACAGATTGAGGCACAATAGCAAAGAATCAGACTGTGCGACGTGTCGATCGCTGTGAAATCGCCAGGATGCAGGCATGCTGAGGATCAAACGAAGGAGGTCCAAGCAGAATAATTGAGGCCAAGAAGCCTGATGAACAGACGGGAAGGCGAAGGAGGCGGGAGTGGGCGAGTCAAGGGTGGATTGAGTAGCACGACCTTGTCCTGGAATGACGCGGCGAGAAGAAGAGGGTGTTGTAACTTCCGAATATCAATCAACATGGCCTCCTCCAAGGGCGGCCCGGCGTCCTCAGCTGCCAACGGCGAAGCCCTCCCAAAGTGCGGCTCACACCGGAGTTGCTTCCAAGTGGGCGAGTCATGGTCAACTTCGGGCGCGTTGCGTTCGCCAATCGCTCGCGAGCGGGTGCGAGGGCGCTGAGGAGGCACTGGTCACAGCGATGCGCGGCATCCCGGGCGCAATGGCACTGCGGTGGAAGAGGGGTGGCATAGTGGGTACTCACCGGACGGCGGGTCTAAAACCTGATTTGAAACAATCTCCGGACGAACCCCTCCGATCCACGTCGAGTACCTGCGCCCGAAAGCGCAATCTGAGGCGCATTGCTGGCGACTACGCAACGCGGCAAACCGTCCGATGGGTCAACCCCAAGCTGGCCGCGTGGCGACCCAGATGCACCATTCCACGCGGGCGCAGGGCGCACCGTGCGCGTGCCACGATGGAGTCGATGCGGATGATCATGCGCAGGGCGTGCTCCACGTCCTCAAACACCTGAGATGCTCGCAACGAGCCTCAGGCATGGCCCTTGGCATGCGCCACGTATGGTCAAAAGGCTCTCGCCTCAGCGAGGGCGCAGAGGCAAGGACCTGATTGAGTTGATCGGTGAGCATCCAGCACAGCGCAAGCTCTGCAGCAGCCACTGCTTCTTCGGCCTCCTGTCGCAGCACGCCATGCCAGCGCCCGCCTTCACCCACCGTCTTCGCCGCAGAGCGCACTGCGGATCTCGCGTCTGCGTGCGTGCCTTGCCATCTCGATAACGCCAAGAGCTTAGTCCGGGTCCCCTGCTCACGATCATGCCATCAACGCCGCGCCGAGCACTGGCGCCTCGGACTGGCCCGCGCGCATGCTGCAAGCAGGTCTCAGCTCAGCGCACGCATGTGACGTAAGCAGGTCTCAGCTCAGCGCACGCATGTGACGCAAGCAGGTCTCAGCTCAGCGCACGCATGTGACGCAAGCAGGTCTCAGCTCAGCGCACACATGTGACACAAGCAGGTGACGCAAACAGGTCTCAGCTCAGCGCACGCATGTGACGTCTCGAATCGCCAACGCTGCGAAATTGGGGTGTGAGGCTTCGGATCATCGAGGCTCGATTTGTTGGCCTGAATTTAGCACAGCCCATCTCGGATGCGGGCAGAGGATGAGGGGGGACTGGGTCTGGGGCGAGGATGACCGAGATGACTTCAGTATGGAACGGGGCAATCGCATCAGTAGTTACGCGGACGGACGCTCAGCCACACAGACCTGAAGGTTATTATTAAGCGCTACAGCGGCCATAGGCTCCACCAGCATGGCACCTGCCATCATACCCATGTGGTATCACCACACCATCAATCCTATCCGACCAACATGCGTGTGCGTATGTGTCGATGGTGGGGGACCGATGCAGTGTGCTGCGTATTGCTATAGGGGCTGCTGCGCCGCGGAAGACTGTTGGTGGGAGAGTGGCGAACAGAGCTATAGCGCAGCAGAGCAAGGCTCGTGTTTGCATCACTTGCCGCCCTCGTCCCACCGCAGCCCTCATTGAAGCCCGCCCAAGCATGGCACTCGTCCCGTCCAAGCCAGTGCCGCATTAGAATCTAGGCTGGGACTCAGGCGCGGCAGGTCGCGAGCTCTCATTGCCTCAGCCGGCCGCGAGCTCTCATTGCCTCAGCCGGCCGCGAGCTCTCATTGCCTCAGCCGGCTGCGAGCTCTCATTGCCTCAGCCGGCTGCGAGCTCTCATTGCCTCAGCCGGCTGCGAGCTCTCATTGCCTCAGCCGGCCGCGAGCTCATTGCTCAGCCGGGCGGCGAGCTCTCATTGCCTGCCTCAGCCGGGTTAGTGTAGCTCATTGCCTTCAGCCGGCTGCGAGCTCATTGCCTCAGCCGGGCTGCGAGCTCTCATTGCCTCAGCCGGCTGCGAGCTCTCATTGCCTCAGCTGGCCGCGAGCTCTCATTGCCTCAGCCGGCTGCGAGCTCTCATTGCCTCAGCCGGCCGCGAGCTCTCATTGCCTCAGCCGGCTGCGAGCTCTCATTGCCTCAGCCGGCCGCGAGCTCTCATTGCCTCAGCCGGCCGCGAGCTCTCATTGCCTCAGCCGGCCCAGATTGCTGTCACGAGAATGGGCTTGACTGCCACGGGGCTCCTAATGCTCTGAGCTGCGTCACTCTCCCTCTCTTCCCCTCGAGCGGCTCCTGCCGAGGTGCTGCCTGATCACTGCGGAGCTATGGCAGGCGGCGCGCGCGGCTGCGGAGCCCCTCACCTCCAGCAGTGGTGCCTACCACAAGACCCCCCAAGTTCCGATCCTTCTTGTCGGTTACCACTGCCACAACCAGGCGGCCGCCGTGCTTTGCAATCTCGCCCTTGGATGCTCGGAGCACGTTCATCACCTGAGGATCCCACCATCGAAACTGAGCGCCTTTTATCCGGGCGCAGCATTTCATGCCTGTACTCTGAGGAAAACATTTGCCAGCGCCTCAGCTCCCCGCCAGTGGCATTCAGCGGCCAGCGCCTCAACTCCCCACCAGTAGGAACTCACAAGGTGCGATGAGCAAGTCTGTCTTTGGGGATATGTCTGCCGTATCTCGAGAAGGGCAAAGCTCCGTGAGCAGGCCGAAGCTCTGCTGGTGATTGGGCCCAGCGTGTCGAGCAGGGCTCCGCACCTTCGACAAGGCTCCGCACCTTCGACAGGGCTCCGCACCTTCGACATGGCTCCGCACCTTCGACATGGCTCCGCACCTTCGACTTGGCTCCGCACCTTCGACAGGGCTCCGCACCTTTGACATGGCTCCGCACCTTCGACATGGCTCCGCACCTTCGACATGGCTCCGCACCTTCGAGAGGGCGGCATCGCGCTTTCGGCGAGCATTGCGCAGGTCCGGGCTCGCATTAGACCGTATTTTGCCGTCCTCGTCGATCACCACAGCGATGTTGTCTACCTGCACCAAGTATCAAAAATATTCCACTGCGGAAGTCGGTCATCGACAGTCAGCTTGTGGCGCATGATGCTAAAGGCAGGCAGTGCGCAGGGCGCGTCTGCGGGTCTGCACGGCAGGATCCATCTGCGACCCAAGCAGCGCTCCCCGCCCGAGCACGGGCTTCTCGCCAGCGGCGCCTGTGGCTTTTGGTTTGGCCCTGCTTGAACAACAGGACACAACATTAAAACCCATCGATTCGTCTACACTCGAAGCCTTGCACACAGATGCACCATGCCAGCTTCAGGCACCTTGCATTAAAATCTTCTGCCCAAGCCGAGCTGCGCCTTGGGAATCGCCTGCCCAAGCCGAGCTGCGCCTTGGGAATCGCCTGCCCAAGCCGAGCTGCGCCTTGGGAATCGCCTGCCCAAACTTAGCTGTAACTTGCAGTCAAAGCTAGAGCCGACAAAGAACAAAATCTAGAACCGCGAGATACACACCAGTTGTGGATGGGTAGTTAGGTCGTCCACCAGCCAAGCGAGCGGCTGCAGCAGATTCTCCACGTCTCTGTGCACCAAGACCCACTCGGCCGAGTTCATACGCAGCTACAGTAGTTTCCAGCCGGCAGCTGACCACTCGTGGTAATCTTGGTCACATCAGAGGCTCACACGGGAGGCAGCTCGGGGGGACACCCGAGCTTGGAGGCCGCTCTCTCCACAGCGGCAATGGTGGCTCAGCCTAGGCAGCTTGAAGGGGAGTCACCTCACGGCCGCCCTCTCCACAGCGGCAGTGGGGGCTCAGCCTAGGCAGCTTGAAGGGGAGTCACCTCACGGCCGCCCTCTCCACAGCGGCGGTGGGGGCTCAGCCTAGGCAGCTTGAAGGGGAGTCACCTCACGGCCGCCCTCTCCAGGGCGACAGCGCCGTCTATAGCGCGCCTCAGCCTGAGGGCTCCTGTGAGGCAGCCCGCCACCGCTTGCAGCTCCGCGGGCTGTCCACCACCCCCCGCCCTCCGCAACTCATGGGCGTCCGACTCGTGCCCGAGCTGTCCTCGAACACCAAGGGGCTGCGAGGTCCAAGCTCTTGGCCCAAGTGCCGATATCGCTTGGATGCTCCAGGCCGGAAGTCCTCTGCGGCTGGCGGGGCCGACGGGTGGCCGACGGGTGCAGAGCTGTAGGGCGTACGTTTAGAGGGGCCCCTCGCTTCGCTCGTTGCAACGCCACCTCCACCTGTGCTCCACGCCTTGCAGCAGCATTAGCCATCCACTGCATGCGCATGAGGTTGGCTGTGGACGTGCGTGAAAAGCCTTTTACCAGGCCTGGTCAAATGGTTTTGCCGAAGTGCGTATATTTGGCTTTCGGCGTTTGAGTTATCAAATCGAAAGCCGAAGAAGTCCGTTGGGGCGCCCCATCCTCGCAGAGTGTCACAGGCGCGAGAAAAGCTCTCCTGTCGAGTGCACCTCTTTTCATATCACGTGAAGGTTATCAAAGGTACGGATGTCCATCCAAGTCGGAACCGGCAAGTGTGTCAGCCTCCGGGCAATTCTACGGCCCAGGGTGTGCTTTCTGTTGTGCAACAAAGTAGGTTCAGAAAAAAACCCCAGAGTGCAACTCAGGTGCAGAAACGTCCGAGCAAGTTAGCGAAACGCAGTAATACTGTGAGCGTAAGCCAGGCAAGCCTGGTGTTTTCAGGTATGGTCGTGCTCCAAACCTAGGGTGAGCAGTTACCTCAGTGGACTTTACTCCCCCGAAATCCAGGCGCACGGCCATACGATTCTCTAACTCCCAAGCCGCGGTGGTTTGCGCAAGTAGCGTCTGAAAACGGGATGGCACGGTGTGATGGCTTGTGAGTATTCCAGCATGCCGAGTGGGAACTGACGAGGCTATTGAAACCCTTGACGGGAGAAAGTGAGCGGCGAACAGAGCAGAGGCGCGATACTGTGTCGAGAAAAGAACGCACTACGCAGTCGCTAGAAGTGATTGCCAGTGCGTCAATTGAAGAGTTTTGAACCGAAGAGTAGCGGCGCTTGCTAGGGGAGTGCATCCGCTATTGCGTCAAGCCATACGTGAGGAGAGTAATATGTAGCGGGGTGCCACTTGCCTCGCTTCCGCGTTTGTTATCCGGCAACTCGAGCTTCCCAGCAGCTTCCTTTCCCAAAACGGTCGAGCCGAACGTAGAAACTTGCTCGCATATGAGGTGCCATTCAACTTTTTGCAGTGTTGCTTGGGTCGCTGCGTCACCTTCGGGGTCTGTTCCAGCGTGGGTGATTATCACCATTGAACACTGGCGTCATTTCATGTCACTGTGGTTTGAAACGAAGAAAGGTAAGTACGCGCACCTGGATCGACGGGGATAGAAAGTGCATTTATTTGCTGTGATGCGCACGCGGGCTGACGAGATCGTGAATGTCGCTTCGGTGTCGCTCGATAGTCGGCTTGCGAAACGCGAGACGCAACGCGCAACGCGAGACTTTTGGCAGAGAGACTGGCAGAGAAAGCGTATTGAAAACGACTCCCAGATAAAGCTTGGCGAGAACTGCGCGTTCTGATGTTGAGATGGTGCGAGGCGAGGTTGCACTTCCCGGGAAGGAAGAGGGGGCCAATACAGGGCGATTGCATACTGGAACTTAAGACACACGATGGCAGGCCTGATGCATCGGTGAAGTCAGTTCATTCTGCCGTCCATCATAGTTTTTTTGAGAATATCCACGCTCTCGAGCCCTCAAGCTCTCACTACTGTCCCTACACTCGAGATAGGTACTTTGCTGGAATTGCAATGGCCAGCCAGTCGAGTGCCAAGCTGAAGGTTTGTCAGTCGGAGTGCTTGCGTGTTCTTTCTTGTTGAAAAGGCTGCCGACGTGGCATGCGCTTCGAAATGGACAACGGGTACGGGAAAGGAAATGATGGCACGTCATCTTTTTGAGCCTTGAATACTCTTGTCGCTCGCTCGTCATCGACAACCAATGGTGATTTGCCATTTGTGCACTTACAAAAGTCGTATTGCAATGGCATCTTTGAGCTGGCATGTTCTGATTGGCTTTCCCGATAGTGGGTGCACATGGTAAGGGCCCTGCCAAAAAGCGTCAGGTAGGAACGCCTCCGGCACAGTCCAGAGCATATAGTCTGACGTGGCAGCTATAACTATCTCGTGCAGATTTTCACTGCCCCTTGCGCCTCTCTTGCGTCCGGTGGTGGCACCGTCAGCACCGCCCACGCCCCGGGACCCCCTTAGGAAAAGTCCCGGATGGAAAAAAATATGAAAGCGAAAAAGGTTTCAACTTTCAAAAGACTGATCAACGTGAAGAATGGGATGGACAAACGCGGTGCGCATCATTGATATATCAAAATGGCATGTCTATATTGCAAGGAATAGCCGACTGCCTATATCTCTATACGTAGCAGCAGATAGAATGTATACAACGGCAAGAGAACGTTCTGTGGCCAGATCTTCCTCACGCTTAAGAGCATGTCATCGAGTTTCGAGTTCAAAATATCATCACCTCATGAGCGTAGGTGTAGTAGAGGCCAACGAAAGTAACAGCAAAGATCGCTGGTGAAACTGAAAGTAGCGCGCAGTCGTTTGACTCGCTTCCTCTCGCCCTACCACATGTCACTACAGGGCCTAGTAGCACGACTAATACGATGTAGCCGAATCTCGAGTCTTAAGCCCTTCTGCGTCCCAAAAGGAGGACATTACCATGTTGCGCTGTTGCCGCCTCTCTGTTCCGTTTCTATTCCTGTGGCGGCTCTTCTATTATAGGTGTGTGAAGTGACGTGCCGAATCACAACAAGGTGACAGCTTCGTGTAGAACCCGATAGTTGAACCGTGACAAATGGCTTTCGTAACGAATTGGAAGGATGATGCCGGCCTCACTCGAAACGTTTTTCAGGTTAGCCATCGACCACAATTTTAAGGCAGTCCCTACGACTTGTTGAACATTGAAGACTTCTGCAAATCTAACGCAATGCTTTGACGGCGTTGGAATCGGAGACTCTGTGAATTTCGTGCCGTGGTCTTTAAGTCACAGTTTAATCGCGTGTACTCGACAATGCACTTCGGTTCGAAAGACTCTTACCGAGTGCGTGGGCGGCCCCTCTCGCTACAGGAGGATCAACAGAACGCCTTCGTCCACCGCGGGCCACGCATTTACAGCGACATCGGAGTGGTGGTTGGGGAGCTCGATCCGCGCCCGCAACATCACGACACTAGAAGAGGTTCGCGTAGTCTGCCTGCACCTCTCGCGCATGCGGCGTTGACCCGAGCTGGGCAAAACCGAAAGCGCGTTCTTCAAAACACGAAAGCTGACAAGCCTCCCCTCCGGGACTGTGCAGAGCATTTCGGAGGGGTCAAGATATCCGCGGAGGAGCTAGCGGAGCGCTCACGGATTCCGGTGACAACGGTACGTTTGAATCGAAAAGCGAGATAAGTCCAGGCTCCCTCGAACCCTTGAGCGCGCCCCTTCGTGGTGCGCGCCCTCCGAGGGCTACAGTCGGCTCCCGGAGCCTGCAGTCGCCATTACGCGCTTGCCGGGAGGCGGAACTCTGTATTGTTCCACAGTCATGCCGCATGATATATAACATTGTCGTAGTCCTGTCCACAACGGACCATAACTTCGTATGCAGAGGGTAAAGCGTATGAAGCCTCAGCGCGCTCACGGTGCCCTCACAGCGAGCTCACTGTGCACTGGCAGGAGGAGCGATGGACCGCCTTCCTGGAGTCCATCCTCTCCGACCTTGTCTTCGCTCCGAAGCAGATTCTTACTTTCCTCTTCCCTCCTCCCAAACCCAAGCTCAAATATCGCTCGCTGGAGGTGCGCAATGCTCACTCAAAGTCGAATAGATCTCGGTCGAGTCACTGAACCGTTCCCTCCAGAAGTTGTGTTGTAGGTACCCCGTTGACGTCGCTTGTACCTGCGCTGCTTTGCCCACCTCAAATACCCTGGCACTAAGAACCGCCACGCGAGACACAAATCACAGATGCCAAGAGGCCTGCAAGTGTAGGCCGGCGCTTGTTCCCTCGCAACACCGCCGAAGAGCGCCGAAGAGGCGCCATGCACTGAGCTCAGCTAGTATGGTCTGGATGCTGCCCTTAACTACGAGGGACGCCCCCTTTCAACGCCGCCTTCATTGCCGACGAATGTATCAACAGGGTTTGGCGGCCGGGTCCAGAAAGTCTCTGCGCACCCCTGCTGCTGGGTGGGCGCTAAACAACAGACCCGGGGTGACGGCATCGCGCAGGAGCACCGCAAAGAGGGGCTGCGCGAGAAGGCGGAGCAGGACCTCGGCTCCTGGTACAACTCGGTCATGAACAAGGTGACGCACTCACCCACGGAAAGGGCATGGACTCGAAGCAGGACTGAATCATGGCTTACCTTCGTTCAGATGGTGGGCTTAGCTTTGCGCAAGGAATCCGCATAGAAGAAGGCACACAGCCTGACAAGTACACTTATTTGTGCACACCTTGGAAGTCCGCGTGCGCGGCGGCTCGCCTGCCCTTTGTGGTGCCAGCCGTCATCCGTCTCAAGGCTGTCAAGCAAAGTGGATAGCCCTTCACGAACGAGGGTGCCTGCTTCGGAGTGGAAACCAAGCGGAGATCCGAAAGTGGCGCGCTTTACCCTTTCACAAGAAAGAGCATTCCTGCGAGTCGGCTCCTAAACCCCCTCGAGGATATCCTTGCAGATCACCCTGGCAGGCAACGGAGTGTTGTTCCATCTCCCGAAGAACGGAGTCTGGGAGAGTTACAGGCTGAGAGGTTAGGTTAGGGTGACGACTGGACTGCTACGACAGGCGGAAGCGCATGCCATAGTCGCTGAATACGATGAGGCTGTGAGACTGATGAATGACAAAGGGTCAGTACAACACCTTCAAGCGTCATCCTGCGGGCGCGGATGATGCTCCACTTCCCACTCTGTCAATTTCCTGTGGTCATGGCATATGTTGATGGCACGCTCTGGCCAACTCTCGCAAAGCCCTTTGCCTCCGATAGGACTGTTGATCTCAAGATGGCGCCATTCATTGGCCAGGACACGTTCCCAGCCCATGTCAGTTGACAATCGTAGATCCAGACACGTTTTCACTGCGGCGCTGCAACATAAAATCAGGCAAGCCAGAAATGGTGCCTGGCATTTCAGGACTTGGACTTGCTCAGCCTCAGCTCGTCAAACAGCTCCAGGATCCCCTCGGCGCTTACAGTTCATTTGAAACAAGACTCTCAGCAGATGCCATCTCGGTTCCACGCCCCTAACGAGCCCTTTGCCATTCCGAGGTGGAGCGGTGAACTGGTCTCAGGCTTTTTCTCCGAAGGACTCGATTCGAGCACGGCGGCACCTAACCCCTTGCGGGTGTTTGAGGGACGGGGCACGGCAGCTACGAGGACCTTCCGTTGCCGGAGGAGCTACCAAAACCGGGCGCGCCGTGGAATAAGTGGGACGAGTACGAGCCAGAGACCACGGTTGCGATCCGGCCACCTGCCCCGCTAAAGCCTGTGCTCGCGGATCCGTGGAGGGGCCGCCCCACTGCGCTCCTCCTCGGGCTCATCGTGTTCCTCGCACTCTACCTACTCCCAGCCCCCTACTCGCCAACATGCTGGACATGCGAGGTCTGAGCTCCATCCCGATCTCCCGAGTGCCACCTCGGGTCTCTCTGGTGATCTCTGCGGTGGACCGCAATGCCTCTGAGCCTGCAGTTGCGCCGACACGCGGACTCGCGGCTCCGTGAAGACGCGAGCAGTGCGCCACCCCGAGTCTGCACCGCGTGGATGCACCTTGCGAGGGCGGTAAATCGTTGGACGTCGCTTGCAGGGCCTTGCCTGGGGGAAGATTCAGGCCAGGTCCTTAGGGAACTTGGAGAGAGTCTGGGCAGCCGGTGCGGGAGCCGGTGCGGCAGCATCTCGCATGTATTGCGGAGCGGACTGCAACGGGA
>LGRX02035503.1:0-61668 GCA_001247695.2 Cymbomonas tetramitiformis
TGTAAAGATTCAGTCAGAGCTGAGAAAGAGGGAGAGGGCGTAGTGTCATCGATGACATGTTATCGACAAAACAATAATTTGTCAAGTATTTACCTGCTATCAAGCAAATTATATTGTCATCTCGTAGTTGCAACCTTCTTGGAGTTCTATATTTGTTTGTTAAGAATTGTGCAGTTCGAAAAATAAGTTGTTGTTAAGTAGTCCGCGCCAGAAACTTGAAAATAGAAATTGCCAATATAATAATATTATATATGAAATTAATAATTAATTGTTTATTCAGCCCCTAACCCCCAACTCTTCCCGGCTTTGCCCCACCCCCTAACCCCCAAAAAAAAGCGCGCGACGCGCGCGGCTGGAAATCACGAGTGGTTGACGAATTTAGACAATAAGAAGCGGAGAGTGGCGGCCCCTTAGTCAGTTCAAAATTTTTGTCACTGCCACCCCACCTCACTCCACAGTCAACGCTGCACATTCAGTAATAATAAAATGGCATACTCGGCCGGAAAAAGAAACACTAAAGTGCCAATAGAATGGAACGTAGTCAGCAAGCCAAGAACCGCGCGGGGAAAGTCTGCACCCACCAGTTCTGAACAAGATTCAGGGGAGGTCGTTGAGTCTCTTAACATTGGGGAGATACACAAGGCAAGATATATTGAAACTTTGGAACTGAACTTGAGTGAGTGCTCTTTTGATGACAATCCAAGAGGTCACAAGCATTGTGCCGTGGAGGCCATGAAGCGCATCGAGCTCGTGGGATTCGACCCCATGTGCGACATGATGTGGTACAAGACGCCGGACAGTAAGAGGTGAGCTATTTCTTTCTTTTACGTCGTGTGTTCTTTTTACTTTCCTGACCCATTAGCTTTAATTATAGGCACAAGTACAAGGCAATTGACGGACACGGAAGAAACGAAGGTTTCCGAAAGGCGTATAAAGAAGGTGGCGTCGTTGCAGGCAAGAAAGTCGAACCCGGCGACAAGTGCTGGCTGAAGGCCAGGGTGCAGGTAAGCTTTAATCTTTTCCAATCTTTTATTTGATAACATTTCGGGTTAAAAAAGTTGTCCTGAGTGTCCCTCTGAGGTTGTTTTTTTTTTTTTTATTGGCATCGATGACAAGCTTCCTGTATTTTGTCATTAAGTTCGCTTTTGGCTCGTGCCTTAAACCTTTTCTCAAACGTCATCGATGACGAAGCAAGTCTCTGCGTGGATAATTAGTCGAAATATTTTTGAAAACTTAGTATTCTTTGTCATCGATGACGGCCTGGGCACCTGTAGTGTTTCTTCACTGGACGTATATACGTTTAGAAATACTTTTGTCATCGATGACAATATTTTTCTGAGCCTGAATGAATGTGCCTGGTTTTTTCTGCGAATATTACGCCACTGAGACACGTTTAGAAATATTTTTGTCATCGATGACAATATTTTTCTGAGCCTGAATGAATGCGCCAGGTTTTTTCTGAGAACATTACGCCACTTAGACACGTTTAGAAATATTTTTGTCATCGATGACAATATTTTTCTGAGCCTGAGTGCCCTTGCCAGGTGTTTTCTGAGGACATCACGCCACTGGAGATCAACTTCCTTGCGGGCTCGCGTTTCGTGACGAACGAGAAGGGGGTGAAGGCTTATAATTTTTTTTCTAAGTTCATGTATTTTGATCGGCTTTTGAAAGCCTGGCCAAAGGAAACGAAGCTCTCTGGACCTGCAATGGTTGCTCGTTACGGCACGCTCGACGAAGACTACAACCAAACCTTTTTCAAGAAGCTCATCTCCGTTCACAAACTTTTAAGTGAGGACCAGCGACTGCTTGATTTGGTTGAGAAGAACTGCGAGGAGCTTGGAAGTCACAGTCCTTTCGGGTTTGCTAGTTTGTATTCAAACAAGGAGCTTGGGGATTTGTCGCTGGAAAACAAGGTATAACTGGCCCAAGAAAGATATTCCTTACCTTATATTTGTTTCCGTTTCAAGTATTGTTGACATCGATGACAACTGCGTTCATGTATTCCCGGTTTCGGCATGCAGAACAGGTAGAACTTAAAGCATGGCATGTTGTGGTAACTTGTCAGGTGAAAGCCTTTCAGGCTGTGTGCAAGAACGTGACCTACTTCAAGCACGGAGAAGATTCTGAAAAAGGACACTGGCTGCAGACACAAAGCATGCAGGATCACACGCCGGTCATTAAGTCAGCAAGAGGCTTTACTGACTTCTGCACAACCCTTAGAATGAGGGAAAAGATAACGGCAAGACTTGAAGAGCTCGTGAAAGAAACTGGTGTTACTTTCAACCAAGAAAAAGCAGACGAGTTCATGGCTGGAGTCCTTAAAGGATGGTAAGGTTATTTTACCTTCTTCTTTTCCTTTTAACAGTGTGCTTTCTTTGATCAATGTGCTTGAGTGCTCATTGCAAGCTGTTATTATTTATAGCTAACGAAAAAGGTGTGTCTCGCAGCCAAGACAGCTTTTTATTTCCGGTTGACAAAAGCCCATTGCCTTCCAGCCCAGTCGCTTGCCGACTGAAAGAGGACGAATTAAAAAAGGCACTTGCTTTCGTGGAGGGGAAGTTCAAAACCGCTGTTTTCTACAAGGACGACGAAGTGGAGGACATGGACTTGGAGGCCGTCAAAGTTCATGTTACACCTGCGAAGGAGGTTGAAAAGCATGCAAAAGATGCAGTCTGTGGAGAGAACGTGGCTGAGTCTCAACATGAGGAGCCCTCAGCAGCTAACTCAGACGCACAATTGAAAGCCTGGTTGGAAGGCGACAACGACGCTGAAGGGGGGCAACAACCTGCCAACGAGGACACTTCGCAGCCGGCACACGTAAACTTTGACTTGAGCACCTTGCATAAGCCAGAGACCATTGCTGGTACGTAGAGCTTTCAGAAAAACACCTGGTCACAAGAAACTTGTTTGTTTTCCGTCATCGATGACGAAGTTTTTCGTCATCGATGACGAAGTTTAGGCAGTACGTTACGATGCTTTTTTAAGTTTTTTCACGTGCACACATGACTTACATTTACTAATCAAGACTGAACAAACTTTGATCAAACTTTGTTCTTCTCGCAGAAAACTTTATTCTCATCGCAGATGCAAAGCATGCAGCTGATGAGCACGAAAAAGCAAAGAAGAACGTGAAGAAGTTAAATAAGGTAATGCAGAAATACGTGATCGACAACGTCAGAGAGATGAACTTAGACGACGAGACCGGAGTTGCAGTAAGGGCAGAGTTGAAGAGGAAAAAGGACGAGATCGACGTACTGACCACGGAGCGTAAGAAGAAGAAGGAGCGGAGGTTATCTCTTGCGGCGGAGTTGGAATCAGTCCAGCGGGAGCTAGAGATGGGGGGGACGCCAGAGAAAGAATCCGTACTACCTGAGTTGCCACCTATACTGGTACCCATTCCAGAAGCTTCAGAATCACGGCAAGCAACACCGGTGAGTTGTTGAACATGTAATGTAAAGTTTTAGCAGTTGCTTTTGTTAACATTGATGAAGACTTTCTTAAACAGAATATTTTTGTTTCAGGCCCCCAAACAATCACCCGAGGTTCCAAACCAGCCGGGTTTCTTTTACGGTAGCCCGTGGGACCCAGTGAAATGTTACGAAGCACTGAGTGGTGATGACAAAAACCTCAACTTCAAGACGGAAAAGAAGCTGACCAAGCGAGATGGTTCTACGTGGGACGCCCGAAAGCCTGGGGTGAAGGAGATTGAGTTCCTGGAGTTCCTGGTTGCTAACCCGTTGGAGGGAAAGCCTATTGGCTACAGTCGTAGTGACATCTATGTATCTTGTCAAGAAAAGATGTCCAAGGCCTTAAACCTTATCTACTACAAAGCGACCGTGGTCGCCATCGGTGCTGAGAAGACCAAGTGCTGGGTTTTTCAGAGTGAGATTCTCACGTACGCAGGAGTACCCGCGGTGACATTGGCGTGTTGTGACGCGGTGAAAGCAACGAAGCAGCTGCTGTCTGTGTTCTTTGAGGGGGTTGGTGTGGCTGCGGTCATCACGGACGTTCCTTGGGGAAGCAGTGAAAAAGCCGGGTACCCAACTGACATCGACTGGAAGGTGGCAACGAAGGCAATCTTTGGTGCAGTGGCCGATAACAATGGTAGCATGGACAAGTACGAGAAAGCTGTGGACCTAGGCGGGCCGGACGGAGACACCGTGTTCACGGTGATGGGCACACTTGAAGTGCTTCAAGAAATAGAAGAAGAATCGAAGAACTGCAATCTCAGTGGTTTTGTGAACCTTCCCGGTATGATGTCTTCTGTATTATTTCGGTAGTATAGCATATCTGAAAATATCGTCATCGATGACAATATGAGACTCATATTTACTTAGTTATTTCGTGTTTGAAATATTTTGTTCAGTATTTTTCGTCATCGATGACGAAGTTGTTGTCACTGTCTGCAGGTTGCATTACATATTCCAAGCTGAGGCTTGCTGAGGTTAGGAGCAATACTCCGTGCTCCTCTGGAATCTGGTACACATGCCTGGCAAGAACGCCGTCTAAAGTCGTGTGTGATTGGAAAGCTTTCTTTACACCTCAAGTTTCAGATCGGCACAAATACATTCTCACCCGTAAGTACAAGTACGACGTTCTGTCGACTTCGTTTACCGGGAACATCATTACTTGCCCGTCGAACGAGGAGAAGGCAACGTTGCTGCGCAACTTGTTAGACGCGGTGAAGGAAAGCGTTCGGGAGGAGCGTGGAGAAGATGTGAAGCCGGGCGACGATGACGAGAAGGTGCGGGAGGATTTCATGGTAGCTGAGGACCTGCTTGACGATGAGTTCACACGTATGAACAAGGCTTTCAAGCAGACGTTGTCATCAACCACGGTGAAACATAACTGCTCACTGACTGGCTGCCAAGCGTTTAAGCAAGAAAAGTGTGAGAGGTCTGGAAAGGCTTTGGTTTACGGACAGAAAGACCCAAATATGATGAATATGCTTGTGCAGCGGTACACGTACTTGCCAGGGCAGCTCGTGATGGATCCGTTCATGGGAACCGGTATGTTCTGCTTTCCTAATCGACTTGCATGCCGGCTTGTATTGTGATGAAAGGAGTTTGCATGTGGAACAAGTTCCCGTTTGCAATGTCGGCTAGACGTATTGTGTTTTCCAAAGTTCAGTCATTCTTATTGTTCGGCATGTGCGCCTGCTGGAAACTTTGTCATCGATGACGGTTGTCATCGATGACGGTTGTCAAATATCCTGAGTGTAGTCGAAGTTTGTGTATACAGGGAGCACAGGAATTGGAGCCTTACACGCCAGACGTGCGTGCTTTGGCATGGAGATCCAACAAGAGACCTTTTGTCAGGCGATGTTGATGATATCTTCAAGTCTGGCGGGCATGTCACTTGAGGGATAAGTGTTAGACTCGACCTGTTATTTGTTCAGTTAGGTGAAGAGAAAATTGTACTTTCACAAATAAATAGAAGGGAACCTGAAGTTTAACTTTTTTAGGTATGTGCTGTCATCGATGACGGGGAAAGTAACTTCGGCTAAAAGTGTTTTCTGACAAATAAATAGAAGTGATTTTGTAGTATAACTTCTTTGGTATTTCCTGTCATCGATGACGGGGGAAGTAATCTTGGTCGCCGTGTTATTCCTATAACAAAAACGGTTGCACTGTCATCGATGACGGGGGAGGTCCCTGTTATATAATCTTTTGATGGTTGATTCGTGTCCGTTATTTCTGGGCTGTGGTTGTGTTGTCATCGATGTCGAATAGAGTCCTAGTTGTATTCTTTTGCCAGGCAAAATGGGAACTTGTATTTTCACTTATATTTATGCAGGTTTGTAAACATGCACGGTTGCAGTATTAAAAAACACCAACATTTTTGAAGAGAGACGCGTCGTAGTATTATCACTTGTAGTTTTTCACCTGAATTGCATTTTGACTTTAGCGGGGACGATACGTCTCGGTGCAATTTTTCAGAAAAGGAGACCAAAGTGTAATTTCAGTATTTCCGGGGCCCGTTGTGTAAGTTCACTTGTCGGGGAGGGGGGTGCGGTGATATTCCGGAAGAAGGACGCGTCCTTGTATTTTCACTTGTTGTTTTTCACCTGATTTGCATTTTCACTTTATCGGGGAGGTGACGTTGCATTTTTTTACAAAAGGAGACCAAAGTGTATTTTCAGTATTTGCGGGGCCCGTTGTGTAATTTCACTTGTCGGGGAGGGGGGGTGCGGGGATATTCCGGAAGAGGGACGCGTCGTTGTATTTTCACATGAAAATATTTTGAGGACCGTTTTGTATTTTCACTTGGTGAATTACCCATTTACCCGTTCACCCATTCACCCATTCACCCTTTTTTTGCGCGACGATGGGATACAGGGTACACGAGTTACTGGAGATAAAGGAAGGGCAATTCACCTTCTTACCACCCGACCACTGGATGCAAGGCAACCTACAGAAACCCAAACAATGCAACTGGAACATGAGAATACTGGTAGTAGCGAATGCGGCAGGATGGAGAAAATACTGCCCGGACGCACTCAAAACCCACGACATATTCAGCAAGGCCCTTCTCAAGTGCCCGCAAAGCAAAGTCAGGACGATAGGCAGAGCATGCTACATACACAGGCCTCTTACCCTCAAGGATGCGGACAGGCGACCTAGGTCAATTACAGAATGGGAGAAGGATTGCGTCATAGACTCCGCGCCATGGATGAACCATGAACTACCGGTCATGCAAGCACTACCAGGCAGCCACCTGGAAAACCACACAGAGAAGATAATTGACCGGTGGATGGAAGACAGGGAAAAAGAAGGGGAGCACAGAGGAGGGGATAGAGGGCCGAGACCAACGACTATGGACGTACTAAGAGCTAACACCACGTGGAGTAGGGAGGAAATAAACAGAGACGCCCTAAGAAGGTGGGCATTACAATTTACGGGCCCAGACACAACGGACGAGCACATAAACGGAGACCAATGGCTGCAGTGGGAAAGGGGTGAAAAGGAGAAAGCAGAACCACCACCAGAAAGCAAGTGGGACAACCAAGGGAAAGGATACCCAGAGCCCCACAGAAGGCATAACAGAAACAATATGATTTACACAGATGGAAGCCAAAGAAAAGTCAAAAAGGAAAACGGGGAAGTCGAGGAAGTAACGGCGGCAGGTGTCTGGGACCCAAGAGGGGAACGGGCAATGAACCACATGCAAAGATGGGCCGGACGCTGCCAAACTGTTAACAGGGCGGAGCTCACTGCCATATATATGGCACTGACACTAGACTCAAACTCGGGAGAAGAAAAAGTCAGCATATGCACGGATAGTCTGACCTCCCTCTACCAGATACAAAACATGAAAAGAAGGCCGCACACGCTTGAAAGGCACGTACACAGGGACCTGCTGTGGAAAATAATGAAACAAATACAAAAGCTAAATAAGGAGGGAACAAAAGTGGCCCTATACAAGGTTAAAGCACATGTGGGAATACATGGGAATGAAATGGCGGACGAGGTGGCAAAAAGGGCCTGTGAAGAAGGGGAATACGGCCTCAACCACGACAACACGGATACAGTGATGCTACTAGCAATATGCGAGGCCACGGGTAGACAACTGGAAGGACACCAAGCAATACTCAACCATGTAACAAAAAAGGTGAGGGAGGCAAAAATGACGGGGAAAACGAACATAATACAAAGACTAAAAAGGAAACTAGAAACCGGGCCAGAAGAATGGGAGACCAAAAGACAACGCATTGAGAGGAAGGAGGCAGAATACGCACAAAGAAACCGGGAGCCTACTGAAATAGGAACAGACTGGGCAGACACCTGGCCCGATGAACCAGAATGGCAACAGGAACAGGAAGAGGAATTGGAACTCCAGAGGATGGAACGATTAGAGGAGGAGGTATTAATACAGGAGCAGCAAGTACAAACAGCACAACAAGCTAAACAAAAGAGGGGGCAAGGGCGAGAGAGCACACGGGGAGTAGAAATGAATAAGGAACAGGGATGGAAGACAAGAACGATACAGAAAGAGGAGGCATTAGAACAGGGAGAAAGACAAAAACGAAGAAGAACCCAAAGCCAGGCAAAACCCGACCAACCAGCCCTACGGGAAGCTGAAGGGCCGAGGGAAGCCCAAGGAGAAACTGCACAAGGGTCAACCCAGAAACTGAAGCTACCGGAAACACAGAATGTGGACACAACAACACAGCAGGACACCGCAGCCGAGCTCAGAGAAATGGCCCAACAACAGGAGGAAGCACAGGAAGAATGGAGAGCACTCCAGGAAATGGTACAGGACCAGGAAGCAGCGCAAAAGGAAGTACACCAAGTGAAGGAATGGAGAAAGTCCTCGAGGGAAAAAATACTGAAAGCAACACAAGAAAAGCCAGAAAAATACATGCAGCACCTCAAAGGTGATAAAGCCATGCACAAGCTCTCTAATGGATACTGGAAGAAGGGAACGGAATACCTAAACGAGAAAGACGTGACAGTCCTGCTAAGATGCCGGGCGAACAAACTACCGGCAGGACCATACAAGAAGCAGCAAGGAGGGAGAAGGTCGCAAAAATGCAAATGCTGCGGGATGCCCAGACAAGTAAACGCGGGAGGATTCATACGCACAGCCCATGTGCTGGGAGGATGCACAGAGAGGGAGATAAAGAACATGACAATAAGCAGGTCGGATGAGACCACCAAAATGATAGCGAAAGCAATTAGCAAAGGCAGGAAAGGAGGATGTGTAATAAGAACCCATGCGGGGAAAAAAGGGAAAGGAATGAACAACGGGAGACCAATAGAAGACTTCCTCCTCACAAGGGGGCAATGCAGACTGGACGGACGAAACACACCGGCACCAGCACACGGAAAGGACACCATACCACACTACGTGGACATAGTAATGCTAGAGGGAACTGAAAAGGGGAATGAGCAGCCTGGGTACACACACCAAAAGGCAATGACGGAAGCGGGCCACATACACCTGATAGAGGTAACATACACAGACGAAATGAGTTGGGAGGAAGCACTAAAAACGAAGTACACAAAATACACACCGCTAGTAAAACTACTAGAACTATATGGCTACAAGGTAACGCTACACGTAATGGTATTCGGCAATACGGGAACAATATACGAACACACGGAGAAAATACTGACCAAACACTTAGGATTCGACAGACAGGAAGCCCTACACCTACTCAGGAAAATACATGACCTAGCGACAGGATTTGCAGTAAGCCTAAACAGACTATACAGAACTAAAGCAGACAAGGAACCAGACTAAGGGACAAAGAAGAAGGAGTCAAGGGGACTCACAAAGCCCCACACCCCGTCCAAGGGTGTCTCTTTTTCTTTTTCTTTTTCTTTTCTTTTCAGACGGGCAGGCGGAACACACCAACAGGGTGGTCGAGGACATGTTGCGCTCGTTCGTGGGTGCCAATCCGGATGACTGGGACCTCTACATGACAAACGTGGAGTTTGCTATCAACGACTCGCGTAGTGACGTCACAGGATTCACTCCCTTTGAGCTATGCTACGGGGTATCTCCGATGTCTCAGCTGGACATGTTCCTGGAGGCTGCGACTCTCCCTGGCTCTGCGCGACGAAAAGGGGGGTGGGTACCGCCCATGAGATGGCTGTGAAGTTTTCGGCGCAGTTGCGGGACGCGCGTGGCCGCCTTGAGTTGGCTCAGCAGCGCCAGCGGGAGCAATTCGACCGGCGCCACAAGCAGCATAGGTACGCAGTGGGGGATCTGGTATGGATCGAGGCTCGTCACCTGACGGAGAAGGTGATGGACCGTGCGCTGTGCCGGAAGCTCGGCAAGCGTTGGCACGGGCCTGTAACTGTCGTGGAGTGCTTCTACAGCGATTTGCAGGCGGAGCTGGCGGAGGCGGCCCGCGGGGCACCGGTGGCTTATCGGTTGGCTCTACCACCGCATTGGCGCATTCACGACGTGTTTGCACAGCACCGCCTGAAGCCATACGTTTCCGGCATGGATGAGTTTGCATCTCGAGCACAACTGCCTGTACCTGACCCGGTAATGGTAGATGGGCAAGCGGAAGCTCACGTGGACAAAATTCTGGCGTATCGTGTACGCATGGTCAAGGGTAAATCAGTGGAGGAATGGAAGGTACGCTGGACGGGCTACTCGGCAGCTCACGACCAGTGGCGCTCCAGAGACAAGATGGACATAGGCGGGGAGAATCAGCAGCTCAAGGAGTTCGAGGCACGGCGGTTGGGCATGCAGGCGGACATGCTGAAGTCCGTTGAGCATGGCCGACGTCAACGTCAACAGCGACAGCCCGTTCACCTTGGTGTCACTTTATCCCAACTAATGGAACATCAATGTGACGTCCCAGAAGTGGATTCTCCACCGGAAGACTTCTGTCTGCCGTGGGAGCGGGTGGAAATCTTGGAGAACGGAGAGCTAGTGGTGATCACCGACCTTGAAGAGCGAAAGACCCGGCCAGTGAGAATCTTGGTGTTGTTCAGCGGAACCGGATCGGTGGAAAGAGAGTTTGCAAAGTGCTTTCCGTCTGCCTCGGTGGTTACGCTCGACAACGACCCACGATGGCAACCCGACCATCTCGCATCAATGGAGGACTGGGACCCCACTCAGTACCCACCGGGATTCTTTGATGTCATCTGGGCCAGCCCTCCATGTACCCAATACAGTCAGGCGCGCACTACGGGAGGACCTCCTGATCTGGAAGGAGCAGACAAGAGTGTGAAATGCACCCTGGATGCTATTGAGTACTTGAAGCCCAAGCACTCGTTTCTTGAAAATCCTGAAGGAAGATACCCGAATGCGCTGCGGTTGCGGTCAGTGGTTCGTGAACTGCCACAGCCTCTTTTTTGCACCTACTGTAAGTATGGGGAGCGATATCGTAAACCAACGTGTATCTGGACTAGCTCACCTCCACCAACGCCATTGCTGGAGTGCACCTCGCGGACACCTTGCGCATGTAAATGGGCCACCGGAGGGCACCCTGAAACTGCTCAGCTTGGGCCATCGTCTTCACAGCAACCAGGAGCGCGAGATGCTCACGCCGTGTACCCAGTACCGGCTCCGCTGTTGCGTCATCTCTTCCACCATCTTCAGTTCGGGGAGTTTGATACCTGACGACACCGGGAGCGGCATCGGGAGATAGGCCGCTCTTGAGGGGGGAGGAGTTGTACCGGGAGGCATGGGTATGCCCCGAGGCGTATGCCCCATGGGTATGCCCCGAGGCGTATGCCCCATGGGTATGCCCCGAGGCGTATGCCCCATGGGTATGCCCCGAGGCGTATGCCCCATGGGTATGCCCCGAGGCGTATGCCCCATGGGTATGCCCCGAGGCGTATGCCCCATGGGTATGCCCCGAGGCGTATGCCCCATGGGTATGCCCCGAGGCGTATGCCCCATGGGTATGCCCCGAGGCGTATGCCCCATGGGTATGCCCCGAGGCGTATGCCCCATGGGTATGCCCCGAGGCGTATGCCCCATGGGTATGCCCCGAGGCGTATGCCCCATGGGTATGCCCCGAGGCGTATGCCCCATGGGTATGCCCCGAGGCGTATGCCCCATGGGTATGCCCCGAGGCGTATGCCCCATGGGTATGCCCCGAGGCGTATGCCCCATGGGTATGCCCCGGGCATGCCCCACTCGCGAATAATGGGGAATTATCGGATATTCACATAAGTGAGTGAGTGGGGAAAATAATCGATGACAAAGCAGATTTCAGGAGAAGATCTGTAATGAAATGATTCATGGTAGATTCCAGGAGAAGATCTGCAATGGCAATACAAGTATCATGATCTGCCTGATGATTGGTGGAGAAGTAACAGAATCAGGCATGGGCTGCTGGTAATTGGCCGATGACAGATGTCAATCTAGGAATCCTGCTAGTGAGTTAAAGAGCAACATGATGAAAGGGGAAGCTTGGGAAAAGTGAACCTCAGTTAGTGTTGATCAAGAGAAATTAAGGACAAGTTGTACATGTTAGTGTTAGGCTGTATGCCAGGACTGAACATAAGGATATAGATGTTATAGGTTTGCGACCATACATTATATCGAAAAGTGATTGTAATACTAGGCTGTATAGCCAGTGTTTGTCATGAAAGTAAACAGTGGAATGTAAGGCTAGAAGCCTATGTGAAGCACCAAAAACAGTAAATAAGATAAAAAGAAAAGAAGAAAGATAAAAGAAAAGAATAAAGAAAAAAGAAAAGAAAAAGAAAGAATAAGTTATCATATATGCGCTGGTACATCCGATGTCTGCATGGCCGCCTGCGCCACCGCCGGCAGCCCGTACCAGCTCTTTGCAGGCGTTGGAGCCCCCGCCGCTTGACGACTCCACCCAGCCGGGTGCGGCAGCCATGACCGTCCGATTCTCGGGTGTTGACCTCTACGATGATCATTCCGACGAAGAACAACCTGATGCGACGCCGCCGGCTTTCCATGCCGTTCACGATGACGATGACGAGGAAGACTGGCCGGCGTTCCGCTCGTCGCCTGTATGGCTTCCGTCTTTCGCCGGCAGCACGGCTGCGGCGGTGTTGATCACCGACGTGACACCGTCCGATGCACCGGCAGAGACCCCTTAGAGCATCGGGACCCCTGCCCTTCAATCCTGCGTAGAACCACTGTTGTAGGTCGGCTACTTGGCATTCTCGTTAGCTGGATCTCGCTGTCCCCTGGACTTATAACATTTGTATCTCTAGGGTTTAGGGTTAGGATGCTGCCTTGGCACCTCACCTCTTCGGGGTGAGGTGGTGTCATGGGAACAGTGACTTTAGCCCCCCCACTGTAAGGGGGTGGCAGTCCTGTCCGCCTGTGTCACCCCTCGACCCGCGGTGCCGTCTTGCCTGGCACGGTCCTGCTCAGATCAGGGAATAAAACACCTCCCGTATATTATTCAACTATCTTCGCACTGTGAAACCCGAAGCGCCTGCCTGACAGCTTTGTTCTAGGTTTCTGTGACATATATATATATATATATATATATATATATATGTTGTAGGGTAAAAGCTCATTTAGGGTAGATGAGAGATTCCTTCATCTGTCCTAGGGACAATGATAAAATACATACATATAACATATACTATGGCAAATGATCATTGTGCAGTCATGTGGGACAAGTATTATTTATTAGTGGTAATCAGATCAAGTTTGATCTGAAGCCAGGCACTGCAAACTGCAACATACTGAAAGTAATCCTAAGCTATTGTTGCATTGCCAAGTATTGAAAACAGAATAGACAAAGTATTGGAAACAAGAACAGTATCATGTGGCCTTGCGCGGGCGTCCACGAGGACGAGGAGCTGGATCTTCTGCAGTGCGCTTAGCAGCCTGTGAAACCCAAGCAAGATAAGAAAGTCAACTAGTCAGTGGATGGAAGGTGCATACATACGGAGTCTAGAGCGCGAACCGTAGCACACACGAATTAAAGTCTAAAGCGCGCACGGTCGGTAGTCCCAAGGAATTGAGCAGTGAGGTGAGGAGTGCGCACCTTAGCGCGGGCATTGGCCAACCTTGTGTAGCAAGGCTTGCAACATTTCTTGGCATGCAAGCGGTCCACCTTTTTCTTGCAAGAGGTGCACACTGGAGCATCTGGACGTAAAGCAAGGTCAGCTTTAAGTTCTTGTAAGCGATGCTCCTGGGCACTGTATGCAGCATCCAGCTTAGGCTTGTCTTGAGATTGAAGAATCTCCTCGAACTGGGGCACAGGCGTGGTACCACGACGGCGGAATAGGGATAAGCGCTCAACCTTCACGGTATCTGGAAGGGAGTTACCCCACAGGACATCACGAAGGCGGGCTGCGGTCTTCCCCACAAATTCCGTCAAAATGTAGGGGCCGGTGTTCGCAAAGCCGAGGAGCTTTGAGGTGGTGATTGAGCTACGGTCTGGACCAGTACGCCGGAGCAAGACGGCATCGCCAACCTGCAAAGTAGTCGACTTACCAACTTGCTTCCCATCATAACGATCCTGGTATTTGGCTTGATGAGCTTGAGCCTCTTGACGAACAGCATGGGCTAGAGCGACACGGTCCTCGATGTTTATGATGGTTGGGGGTAAAGCGTCAGCAGAAGCAGATGGCGTCTCCCCAAGCTGAGTGGCCAAGCAGGATGCCGGAGCTCGCCCATACCGGAATTCGAAGGGAGAAATTCCGGTAGGAACATACAACTGCTTGTTGGCGATTGCGATGCTCATCTTGCACGCCTCGAACGGGTGGAGACTTGGGAACTGGGTCAAGAGAGATCGGACCCGAGCATGGTGAGGGGCATGTGCTCGCTCAACGCGACCGTTGGCAGCAGGATCACGAGGGGGGATGAACTGGATGTTCACTTTGTAGACGGCGGCGATGATCTTGTGAAAGACCGACCCACAGCACACAAAGTGAATACAAAGATAGAGAATATAGAGTGGCATAGAAAAGCAAGCTTCGGGGGAAGGGGCCGTGGTTATAAAAGATACTAACCCGTGTCCACAAGGAATAAAGGATCATGGAGCAGGGATAGAATTGTGTGTTCATCCCAACCAGCCTCCATGGCACTGGATAGGAAGAAACACTCGTCGTCGTTTTCCGGGTGCCATGGCAGTGGTGACAAAGGGATAGAATAAACACGCGGAACGGCATCGTGAAAATTGCGGTAAGTAGTCCCATGACGGCAGGAGGCCTGCAAATTGGAACGATACACAAAGCGCAAGATATGCGAACGTGAGAAAAGGTAGAATGTTAACGGACCTTAAGCAAGTGAGCAGCGAAGGCAGGACCATTGTCACAACGGACAATTGTAGGGGCGTCGTACTCATCCCATGCTTCCATCATGGAGGCAGCCACAACGTACAGCTGCAAGCACAAATTAAATGATGACGAGTAAGAACAAACATGAAATGCACATATCTCGCTATGCACATAAGGGAGCCCCGCACCTTTTCGGTGTTAACATTGTGCGCTCGTTGCCATCCTCCTGGGCTCTCAACGACGTGCAGAGTAGAGTCGGAGCCCTCGTTGGAATCGGTGTAGTCCCAACTTTCTTCTCGCTTAAGCTGAGAAGCACGTATGGCGGTGACCGATTTGATGGTCTTGGGCCGCTTGTTGATGACACAAACTGGACACTTGCGGATAATTTCGGTGACGAAAGGATCGGAAATGTTGCCGACGTTGTGCGATCGAAGCTGGTACCTGTAAAATAAACGCCACTGTGTGTCGATGAGAAGTGGACACAAACTGAACGTGAAAAGGTCCGGGGAGTGATTGTTGTCCCTGCGTCGTGAGTCTCGGTGGCGCTGGCGGTACTGCTCGGTGACACCGTATCCACTATGCCTATGGACGTGTGGAGTGCTATGCTGAGTACAGATGCCTTGACGCAATTGGTCACGTTTTTCATCGACGGCGTATGCCATTATGTATTATAATTCTGACGATTAGAAATCGAAGAGAAACGCGAGGGTCCACGAAAACGAAGAGGAGTTCGACTGTTCAAGATGGTCCAGTCGATCGAAACAGTCGCCCAATGGAAACTGTTATTTACGAATATTACTCATCTACCCTGTAACATATATATATATATATACCCGACTCCGTCAATTACATATATATATATATATTTCACTGTTCCTGTCAGTGTCACTTCCTGTTATCTGTACTAGTACTCGGTACAGTACGGGTGTCACAGGTTTAGGGTTTCCGGCATAAAGCCGAGACTATCTTATGTTTTATTTACACTCTTGCAAACACCGAAAGTGAAAACATTCTGACCGTAACTCAATATATAGTCGTAGCTATACATCTCACAGGTTATGGTGCGCCAGGCACCTTCCACTACTTTGGGTAGCATGATTGGCTAAACGCCTCCGCTTGGTGGGGCGTCGGGGGGGCCATTTGATGGTTGCGCTATGAGGACTCGCGGTTGAGGCACGCGTCGTTACGGAGTAATTGTGTTTATCGCTGCAGCGTATACCCTACGTGATTTTCTGGATGTCCACGGGATTTTCGTTTTGACTGGAATTGAACACTCTTTGTCGCGAACTTCTTGCGCAACGTGTAATTCGACTTCCACATTTCTACAATTGGGATTTCACAGTTACGGACGTTTTGACTGCTTTTGCAATCACCATTTCCGCGAGTTCCTTCTCTCCGCGCCATCGCCACCTTACCCCGACGTACCCACCTATAGGATTTTTTATCATGAGTGTTTCTTCGCACGCTACGCCTCCCATGGGCGCTCACAACCGAATTCGACTAGACACAATTTTTTCCCGAGACGTTGGTACGCGCTATCGGCCGTCACCTGCATCTCCAGCAGCAACTTTGACGGCCCCTGAGCGGACACGTGCCGTGGCCGTTCAAAATTCCTCATGGGACGTGGATTTGATCAAGAGGACGTCTCGAGACGCTCTTGGCACCAAAGATGCGTCATTCCGAGGTGACGAATCGGACCGCAACGTACTATGGACTACCGGAATATCCTAGTTCACTAGATATCAGAGGGTCCCGAACTGTGTGGATAAACTCTCTGAAGATAAATAAACCCTAAGCTAGATATACCCGGAACGGTCTCGCAACGGTCTCGGAAACTAGCCTACCTGTGACACAGCGTGTGTCACAGCACGAACATATAGATCAGTCAGCAGTCCAGTGTTGGTCCTAGGGGTCTGTCATAGGGGCCTGCACCGGGACTCCCAGTCAGGGCTGCCTATACAGATTCCAGCACACCACCCCAGCACTGTGGGTGGTGACTGGCTAGGAGAGTCAGAATGTTAAGATAAGTTAGGGCAGGAGCTAGGGTGACAAACCTAACTGCTAATTCAACTGTGCAAATCTGATACACAAATCGAAACCCTCTAGCCGGCACAAGAGCAGAAACACACAGGCAATGCAAGTCCTGCTAAACTACTGAAAAGCCCTGTGCCAGCAAGTCAGATTGAAGAGTTCAAAGTTGTCAAAGCAAAATCATAAACCAAATTGAAGACCGTGTTGAGGTCAGAGTACATCTCAGCACACCACCATGAAAGTGGTGTACTGCCAGAACCAGAAACATAACTACTCGGGGTCAAAGGCCAGAGGAGCACCGTCACCACAATGATCACCGTAGTAGCCCGCAGTAGCACGGCGGAGCAACACAGGGCGGGCAAAGTGCAAGGCGTCGATCACCGAAAAATCATTCGCCAGAGAATTTGATGGAGTCGGAGTTGCTGATTCGTCGATCACGGGAGGCTGCACCGCACCGGGGTGCTGCCAAGTGCTGCCCGACGGTGGGGCCTCGTCATCTGAAGACGATGCCGGCGACAACGGAGGACCGTCCTCAAATAACATGGCAGGCGGCGGCGGCCCGGGATGCCACGGCACCGGAGCCATATAGAGGCCCTGCCGCCTCTGTACTCGCCGGTGGAGACGAGGCGGAATAGCACACGGCACCGTGACAAGTGGCGCCTCCTCTCCCCTGCACAGCACAGGCTGCGGCGCAGCCCGACCCGATACCTGCACAGGGTCGATGTCGTTGGCCACCGTATAGGCGGCAGCCCCCACTCCCATGACAGAAATCAAGAGAATGAAGGAAAGAAGGAAGGGCATCCCCCACAAGCCCGCGTGGGCTGGGAAGCCCCACGGAGGCTTTCCGCAGCCGTGGCTGCGGGGAGCACCGTCATGCCAATCTCCAAGAGCACCACCAGAGTGAGGTGCTCGGGCTGCGAGCGTCGACGAGTGATTTGCCGAGATTGTCGAAGCCCGCGGCTTCACGACGAAGCTGCCGTCGGCGAGGTCCTCGTAATCGTCCGTGTCGTAACCCGTGAGATCAACCTGTCCGATGGCGGCGTGGTTCACGGTCTGAACGAACCCAGCGAACTCGCCGTCCGCGTCCGCTGTGGTGGCCACCCGCGCCGATTGAAGTGGCGCGGGCTTCACATCTTCTCCCTGCGAGACAGGCATAGCAGGGGCCGGCACGGCGGATGCCGATGCCGCCGCACCACCTGCCGGAACCTGCTCCTCCGGTGTGGCCACCGCTGCGGCGGGTCCGCACACCAGAGCCGAAGCCCCCTGCCCGATGCCGGCAGGAGGCGGGAAAGATGCGTGAGTGTAATGCACCTGCGGGTTGGCCGCGGAGTGAACCTCCGCGGCAAGATCGTCGAGCCGGCGGAGAATGTCATCTCCCTCGGAAGCCGGCTGCTGCTCCACGGTGAAGCCGTAGGCGGACACGTCGATGCCGCCCACCGCTCCCGTACAAAGCACCGCGGGCGGCCCGTACGCGGCTGCCGCACGTGCGAAGGACTCGGCCCCGTCATCCGCCGCCTGCTGGAACAATGCACACATGGCGAGCGGGTGCACCCCCTCCGCGTCCTCCTCGTCGATAGGAATGCAAAATGTCGCGGCAGAGGTGGGCGGGTGTTGTCGCCCGCCCAACGGGCAGTCGCGGTAAAAGTGATAGCTCTCACCTTTGCCCGCCTTCTTGCACCTACCGCAGAACGGCTTCGCCCGTTGATCGTCGCGGTCGAATCCCACTGGCGGGGCCTTGTGGGTCCCCACACGGAATCCTCGCGGCTGCCGCCCCCGCTGCTGCTGCTGCCGCTGTTGCACCCGCTCCCGCTGTTGACGCACAAACGGAGCGGCTTCACCTTGTTGCCGCTGAACGAGCTCCTTGAGCTCCGTGATCTTTTGAAGAAGGGCGTCGTACTCGCTGCTGGAAAGGTGCGCGGAGACGCCGTCCGCGCCCGAAGCCACCTTCCCCCCGCCCGTCTGCGCCCAAGCCTGGTAAATCTCCACAACCATGGAACGGAGCGAAACCAGTGACACCTGAGTCAAGTCAGCGGCCATGGGATAGCGGACCTTCACCGCAGCGTAGAAGGTCGGGTCGAGTCGGGTGTAGAGGCTTAATTTTCTGGTAGCCTCCGTCGGTGTCCAGTCAGACGCCCTGTTATCCCGCACCAAACGCTGTTCCTTAGCCAAAATCGGCTGCGGGTCAACGTTTGCGGGATAACGTAACGCGGCGTGCTCCTCCTGCTGCGACTCCCGTAGCGCCACCGGCACACAGCCCTTGATAACGTCGATGAGAGCTCGCCGTCCATCTCGGTCAGTCGAAGAATCCGTACCAGTCAGCCAGACGAACGCGTTGCTGTGCTTCTCAATCACCAGGGCAAGAACGTCGTAGAGAAGCCCATTCACCCTGTTGACCACGGGTGCCAGAGGGTCGTCGAGGTCAAAGGCACGTAGCTCCAGACCAGCCGACTGAAACTCCGTACGCAGCTGCACCACCAGGTCGGACAGAAGGCCAGCGTCGTCCGTACCGCGAAAATGATGTTTCTTGTCACCAAGAATATCCTCACGGATACTCTTGGCCCAAGCCCGATGGAGACGCGCTTTGTAGATCTCGTAGACGAGCTTGGACTGCTCCTGCAGGTAACGTCTGACGGCCACGTCCTCGTCTACGTTCGATGCAGGGTTGGGGGTAGGAACAAAAGGCGTAGCCGCCGTTGGTGTGTTCCGCACCCCGTCGATTAACCTCAAAGAGGCGTCGATGTCACTGTCCCTCGTGAGGGACTTCTTGGATCTCGTTGTGACTCCCATCTCCAGAAAAGCCTGAGGGGAGGCGGTACGCTGCAGCACGTTTGGGTAGGGTCGCGGGGAAAATGCGACGTCACAGATACGGACGGAACGGTCGAGCCATGCAAGCGAGGGGCAAAGGAAGATGTCGTCGAAGTCAAAGGTGCCAAGGTCACCAGCCCAAAATACGGTAGCAGGCGGGATCAGAGCGTGCAGAAAACCGTGAACGGACATTGCGACAACGAAACCCAATCCAAGCCGGCATCCCATAGCTGCGGCTCAAAGTCGCTCACCGCAAGCTGCTCATCTCACAATTCCCACTGATGTCCAAACGCGCAAACGCGCACCACCTCTCCGAGCGGCCGTTTAGCCAATCATGGTCAAACTAGCAAGTGGAATAAAGCGTGGATGGGGCCACGACCTACCGGAATATCCTAGTTCACTAGATATCAGAGGGTCCCGAACTGTGTGGATAAACTCTCATAAGATAAATAAACCCTAAGCTAGATATACCCGGAACGGTCTCGCAACGGTCTCGGAAACTAGCCTACCTGTGACACAGCGTGTGTCACAGCACGAACCTATAGATCAGTCAGCAGTCCAGTGTTGGTCCTAGGGGTCTGTCATAGGGGCCTGCACCGGGACTCCCAGTCAGGGCTGCCTATACAGATTCCAGCATGGACGTCGTTGGTGACATCGTTGCAGTCGGCATTTGAGCTGAAGGACCCCGCCAACGACACCTTCTTCGACTTGGCGGATGCCACCAAGGAGGTCAACAACGTCTACAACGCCATTCTCTTCACGACGTTGACATCCTTAACGAAGCCGCACTCACTCGCCAGGCGTTGGGTGGACGCTTCTGGACGCGCTTCCCCGCGAGATGGGAAGCGAGCCTTGCTGGAAGTCACGAAGCGGCTGCTTCCTCGTGTTCTACGACCCCTTGGGAACTACGAGGAGCTTTGCGCCATCTACTTCGACTCCAAGCTCGACCCCGATCCGTTAATCCAAGACTTCGACGCCTGCTTAACGGCTATCCGCAACTCGCCCTCTGGTCCGCTCGACGACATGATGGCCAAGAAGCAACTCCTCGCGTCCCTCGACCCCATCATGTACGACAAGGTCACCACACCGCTTCGGCTCGACGTGGACTTAGCCAAGGTCGACATCGAGGACATCTACGCCCACATCCTCGAGATTTGGGAGAGCGAAAACGGTGTTGTCCGCGCGAAGCAGCCTAAGCCGTCACCTCCGACTTCCCCAGCTATGCTTTACTCTGGTGGAGTTGACGTGAAGAACCTCATCATGGAGTTCGAGAAGCAATTGGAGGCCGCCACCTCGACTCTCGTAACGCTGAAGGACTCAATCGCGAAGGACGGCGAGCCTCTTTCTGGTTTCGCTGACTCTCACCGCCAACGCCAGCAGCCTGACGGCAAGCGGGGTGTCTCCTTTAAGCCCTCACGTTGGCGGGATGAGCGCAACAGGAGGGACGATGGGAAGTTCCATGGACGGAACAATCGTGTTGGAGGCTATGGCGCGCGGAAGAGCTTCCGCTTCGCCGCGAGCGCCGCTCAAGACCGACGGGAATTGGCGCCAGGACCACTACAAAAAGAACTCCGCCCACAACATCTCGTTCCACGTGGCCTCCTCCGCCTTCGTCCCTGAGTGCGCGCGTTGTCCTCCTGGACACTTCCACGACACCGCGAATTGCCCCACGGACGACAAGGCGTGCGCGGAGTGCGACTTGGTAACTGCCGACGAAAACGACGAGATTGTATCCGCGTTCCAGACCGCCTTCGACGCTCAGGACGACGCCGCCTTCGCTCGACTTTGTGGGCAACATGATCAACCCGTTGTTCGTCACGACGAAGAGCCCTTCACGTTCGCGGACGACATCAACATTAGCCTTCGGGCACAGTACGCGGGCTTGAAGCCTTCTCCGCCCTCTCTCCTTGCTACACGCGTGCACGAGGCGCGCACGGCTCTCCGTGAGCTGAAGCAGGTAACCGGTGGTGCTGAGTCGGCCCCACAAAATTTTCCGATGGTTCATTTCGGCTCGGCCGCGCCCGCCGTGATCGACGAGCACATCGTGGAGCCTGAGCCGCAAGTGACAATCGAGAGCGACGAAAACGCGCTACTCTTCCCCAAGCGATACGTCGACAACGAGCCCCCCTTCGAGCAGTCCTTTATGGACGGCATGTCTGTGAAATTGGGCTTCTTCGAGCCCGAGCCGCAGGTCTCACTTCAATCCTTCAACCCCCTGCCTCCGTACATTTCTTCCACGCATGATTCGACTAGCGTGGCTGACTCGGAGTCGGACGACGAGGAATTGCATGCGGACGCACCGCCACCCGCTCCACGGGTTGGTGGTGTCCGGACGCCGTCGATTGGAAATCTTCTCACGGCAGCAGCGCTGCCGGCTCTGTTCATGTGTGTGAGCATGGCTTTGCTCGACACCGTCACCGCCTCTGCACTTTGTGGCGTGGAAATTGCTCCACGGGCGGTGGTGTGCGGACAGTACTTCAATTATCAGAATTGCGCAATGGACTTCTTCCCCGACTCCGCCTTTCTGGACTCTGGACCCGCTGACCCCGACGACAACTTCAATATGGACTCTGGTTCTCTGAGCTTTGACACTTTTGACTTCTGCTTCGATGTGGACTTTGAGATTGACAACAACAACATCTACAGTGAACTCTGCTTTGTGGACCACTTGCAAAGTGGCTAGAGTTGTTTTGTAGCTGCTAGTAGCCTTGCTAGATCAGTATTGGGCCAAGATGCCTTCCTGTGTGCCAGGGAAGAAGGCTTACCGTGAGAGGCCGGCCCGGGGCCGTTTGAAGTCAGCCCGGGCCGGTTGCGGGCCGCTCGATTGTTGGATGCGGGCCGTCTCTCAAGGGTCCCGATTATGAAAATTTTCGTGAAAATTGTGCGATTTTTATGATCTTGCCATACTTAAAATCAAAATTTTGCGCCTGCGGCGGGCAAATTTGAAGATTGGCCGGGCTGACCGAAAGTGGGCCAGTAAAAAATCCAAATACCCGCCGCTTCGAAAAAAGAAAGCCTTTTTCTCTGCTGTGTGCACAGCTAGCTAGAGATTTGGGGCCGCCCTGGCCAAGAGCACAGGCCCCCTCTAGAATTGTTTCCACCGCTTGAGATGGTGTGTTTCCAAACTGCAACAACCCTGCTCCACCCTAACTCTTCCTCAGTAATAGTCCAGGGTGGTGTGCTGGATGTGACACACCGTGTGTCACTTCCTGTTATCTGTACTAGTACTCGGTACAGTACGGGTGTCACAGGTTTAGGGTTGCCGGCATAAAGCCGAGACTATCTTATGTTTTATTTACGCTCTTGCAAACGCCGAAAGTGAAAACATTCTGACCGTAACTCAATATATAGTCGTAGCTATACATCTCACAAGTGCAACGAGACCCGAGGCCCGAAGGCTCCCTCTCATCAAAGGAAACCCGCACTACCAGGACCCGAAACCGGGGCAACCCCACCCCCCGCTCATTGGCCCTGCCAAGACCAGGGAGGAAGGTGTCCGCAAACGGCTGGAGCTCAGTCCGCTGGACCACACAATCAGCCAAATGCACCCCATCCGGGCACAGCAGCACCCACCACGGCTGGAAGACCCACATAGGGGCCACCACCTTAGCAGCTGCCCTCTCCGCCTGCAGAAACAGGAGAAGCCTGCTGATAGAACAGGTGAAAATAGGTATATATTTGTGTGAATATATATAACAGTTTCACTTCAACAGGGACTCAGAAAGCAGTGTTGGGGAAACCGGTGATAACAAACTGATAGAAAGATTACGGCAGTGAGCTTTCTAGCAAGTCGGTGTCAGACGGTGACACACGACCAGTGACACACGCAGCAAGGGGTGATACTAGAGGAAGCAGCAAGCAGGCCCCCATACAGTGGGGGGGAAATCGGCTTCCCCGTGACACCACCTCACCCCGAAGGTGTGAGTGGTCATCCCGAAGCAGGCAAACCCTGAATCCTAACCCAATGTTACTAGAATGTTTAGGCCTAAGGGGCCTTTCTCAACCCAACTAGAAGTTGCACATCCGTGCATGGGGCGTTGCCTAAAATCCTAGTACATATGGGCACGCATCTACAAGCCGCGACGTGATTGCGGAATAGCGGCGGCGGAGTTCTCGATTGCAGAAGTCCTCGAGCGCCACGAAAACGACGAATCAGCCAATGCCCACGCGGTGCCAAAGCCAAAAGCGGCCTGGCACCACCAGAGCGAATGCGTCGCTGAAGAGGGGATAGGGAGGTGGAAGGTGGAAAATGCGGTGAGGGAACGTGATCGAGGTCATGGGGAGGAACTCGAAAGGGATGATGGAGAGGGGGGAAGCGGTCGTGATAGCACCACCAGACACCACCAGATGGCGACCACTGGGGGCCATAAGGCGAAGGTGAGGGAAGTGGCGAGACGAAGTCGTGGAAGTCATTGGTCTCGTCGTTGTCGTCTAGGATGTTGTCGTTGTGATTGGTGCCTGGTGCGCAAGCACCACCAGGCACCACCAGAACATAACCAGCGGTAAAAGGATGTCGATGCACTCGGAGAGAGAGCAACGCTGAATGAACAGCGACCATACGTGCACGCTGACGTTTTGTGGACATGACAGTTCCAGCCAGTTGTCTGCAGAATTCTGCGAACCCCAAGATAAGGTTCCCAAGCGAAAAGGTATCTTTTCGAAAAATCACGCGAATTGAACGATGGAAAGGTCAAATTGGGGCGGTTTTTGACGAGGAAAACGGTGGTGGCGTCAAAAATGCCGTACGGTAAGGCGGTTCCCTGGCAGCAGAGGCGCTGCTGGCCAGAGTGTAGAAGGACGCTTTAAAAAAATTGACGGAGTGCACCAGAATGCACGAAAGCTGACGGAGACGGTGCGCGGGATACCAGTCACAGTCGGTAGGCAAGCCACGAAAGACGGAAGCGGCAAAAAGAACGGAGACGGAAAGGGACTTGCCGCTTTTTACGGTGCAGATCAAGCTGCGATAGCTGCGATGTCAACAGCTGACGGAAACGGTGCGTGGAATACCAGTCACAGTCGGTAGGTGAACCACGAATGACGGAAGCGGCAAAGAGAACGGAGACGGATAAAATTGCCGCTGGTACGGTTCGCAGTTAAATTATGCTGCGATGTTGACGGTAAAAAATTGACGGTTTGTAGAATCGGACGAACCGAAGCGAGCCGAACCAACCGGAATCACCACTCACGTGAAGTGGGACCGATAACCTGATAGAACAGGTAAAAATAGGTATATATTTGTGTGAATATATATAACAGTTTCACTTCAACAGGGACTCAGAAAGCAGTGCTGGGGAAACCGGTGATAACAAACTGATAGAAAGATTACGGCAGTGAGCTTTTTAGCAAGTCGGTGTCAGACGGTGACACACGACCAGTGACACACGCAGCAAGCGGTGATACTAGGAGAAGCAGGCCCCCATACAGTGGGGGGGAAATCGGCTTCCCCGTGACCTGCCAATCACCCGAAAAGGAGGGTTGCACCAATTCACGTGCTCCCTCCAGTCCGACTGACTGAAGGTATCCACCCCAGAGGTGCCGGGGCAGTACCATGCACTGTTGAAGCGGGGCAGCAGACAGTTCTTGTCTGTAGCAAACCGATCACAGGTGTGCTAGTACCCCCCCAGCGATCCAAGGATCCAGGAACTGAAAGATGGACGGATTCAACATCCAGTCCTGGATCTTGGACAGACCGTCCGACCGAACCTCAAACTCCCTGGGAACTCACAAGGACGACAACATCACACTCTCTGACATACCAAGCTGGATTTCCTTATTTTGCCCCCCATCGTTGCGCCTCCCCCCCCCCACCCCATTTCCACATGGTCACTGCATCGGTGGCCAAACGGACTTGATATTCGTGTCCCGCATACACTCAAATCACAAAAATATGTTGGCCCCATGCTTTGCCATCCAGCCTTGGTGGTTGGGTAGCGCCCCCTCAGGCGTGCACCCAAGAGGTAGCGATTTTTCACACCCACCCCACCAACCCCCCCCCACGAAGCTCAGTTGGTTCACACCACTTGGATGACCAAATCGACTTCAACTCACCTACCACCTTGTATGCACGACGTACATGACCCAATCTACCTCTGGGTACCGACCATATGCCCCATCATGGCCGTATGCGACCACACCACACCGCCTACCACGGGGTATAGGCTTCTCCATCAAATGATGGAGAGGATATCCAGTTTGATACAGAACCAAAAAATCTCAACCGCTAGGGCGTGCAGCTCCTCATGCCTGCTACCACCCTCAAGGACAAAGTGGACCGCTTGGTTATCACAAATAACCAGCCCCCGCTTGCCCCGAAGGCGGTCCGAGACACTGAAACCCCGGAGGGAGTCAAGGATACCCCGCAACTCCCTATGCGTAGAGGACCGCAGCCTGTCCTCCAAGGACAGGTAACTATGCCCCTCCAGCTCAGGACCCCCCCTCGGGCCCAGGGCACTCTCCAGCCAGGAACCCCGCTGGAACTGCCTAAACTCATCACCCAACCAGAACTCAAGCTCCTGCCTAAAAGCATCAGAGCCCAGGACGTGGGATGCCCACGTACCCCAACACAAGGTGTCAGCAATCCGGACAGCCGCAGACCTAGTGAACAGCTTGCAGAGTGCACCAAGCACAAACCACTGAGCATTCACTAGACCCGCAAACTTAGCCACAAGCCTCAGCGGCACCCGGCGGAAACAAGACAGGATCTGCTCTGCACAAGCCCTAATCTTTGCAACCGCCTTGTCCGGAACAAACAGCCGCCTCCCTTGGAGGTCAATCCCAACCTCAATATGCACCAAATCACGGGTCAAAAACAGCTGGGACTTGGTCTCAGAGACCAACCAGCCTGCCAGCTCCACATCTCGAATAATCGAGCGGAGCTCACCCAAAGCAGCAGGATCCGTCAGGGAAGGGGCCCGCACCGCACAAATAAAATCATCCACGTACGGGTGCACCCGCACACCCCGAGCCCGCCAACGGCCTACAAGCTCCTTGTTGATTTTCGTAAAAACCCAACAAGCCGGAGCCAATCCAAACGGCAAAACACAAAACTCATAGAAGACACCAAGCCACTCAACAGCCACATACTGCCGAGATCCCTCGTGCAGGTCAACGTGGTAATAGCCGGACTTATAGTCCCAATAGAACAAGCCATCATCCGGCCGCAGCACATCAACAAACGGTTGCAAGTGCTCATACTTAAAACGAGGAAAGTCTAAAAAGGAATTCAAGTACTTACCATTGAAAATCAGCCGAAGCTTTACCCCATTGTTGTCTACCATAATCGGCAAGACAACCTTAGGCTTTCGGGCCGCTCTCCGCACAGCCCCCATCAACTCACACTCTCGCAAAGCCCCCGTGACAAATTCCGGAAACAAATTAGCCGACGAGTGATCGGGCAAGTGAATCGAGGGCGGGGGGCGCCCACTACTAAACCGCAAACTAAACCCGTGCTCAATCCAAGACATCACATAAGTCGAACGCACAAAGGTCCGCCAAAAGGAAGCGTGCTCTCTGAGCCTGCCCGCAACTCGCGGCACAGCAACCCCCTGCTCAACGATCGCAACAGCATTCTCAAGCTCCTCTTCGGAAAACTCGACATCCAGACCTAGCAACAGCAAGCCGCAATCGACGAAAACATTATGCATTATAATAAAGAAATTGTTAAAGTTAGGCATTCCGCACTAGCATAACATTCTGTCAAGCCTGGCGTTCCGCCACGGCACACAGCTCGGCATTCCGCACGAGACTAGTCTTTTGCTACTGCGACGAGACTATAACTGCCAGGCAGCATAAAACAGGGAGCTCATCCCTGGTCACGTCCACGACCCCGGCCCGCAGCAGGCAAGGAGCACTGGTTCTGATGGTGGCCCCATTGTCCGCAACGAAAGCACGTCAAGTTCTGGCCAAAGCCACGACCACCTCCAGCCCCAGCTGCTGGAGGAGGCGAGAAAGGAGGCAGCTGCTTGTCGCAAACGCGTGTGCACGATGGGACGAATACTCTCGGACCCAAGCAATCTTAACACTCGCGGATAATCATAAGTTCGTCATTAACATTCGCTGGTGTCGGTAACTGTCCGAGCAATCTTAACACAGCACAAGATCGTAGAGCTACAATTTTTTTGAAATTCTGACATTCTGAGATCGAACGCTAAGCTCTTTCATGCAAGCCCAGATTTCTAACATGAAAAAGAATAAAAACAGCAGTAAAATATATTCATCAAAAATCGGTATAATAACCACAAAGTGCGAATTATTGCACAAAAGCTGTGAGCAGAACTGTTTTAGCACTCTAGCACTGGCACGCGAACAGCCACCTAGCACTTGCGAAGGCAAAACAATAATGAGTCCACTAGCCTGACCTACAGTCAGAGCTTACTTATATCTCAATGCTCTGTCACAATTCCCAAAACTGTAACGGGTTCTAGCCCTTAAATCTTCATCTGGCCAATGGAAAGTCATTATTCCATGCCAGCTCTAACAATGTTACCGTTTACCACATTCTGACTGACACGTCAGTGGCAGAGTAGTCACTGCCATCTTCATCTTATCATTTCTTGGTCACCCGATAATGACCATATCTTCTCTGGCAGGTCTGCATCTCTCGGGCAGTCATCTTAGCGAAGCCTGTCATACTTGTCATCTCTGTCACGCGTGTCACCAGCTGGACAAACCCGGCGCGGTACCATGAGAAGCCGGCGTTTGTTACAGCTGTCGCAAACGCGTGTGCATGATGGGACGAATACTCTCGGACCCAAGCAATCTTAACACTCGTGGATAATCATAAGTTCGTCATTAACATTCACTGGTGTCGGTAACTGTCCGAGCAATCTTAACACAGCACAAGATCGTAGAGCTACAAATTTTTTAAATTCTGACATTCTGAGATCGAACGCTAAGCTCTTTCATGCAAATCAAGACTGGAGACGGCTGCGAGACGCTGCTTGCACGAAAATTTTTATGATAAATTTCAGGCGATAAAATGGACAAAGGGAAGATATTATTGAAATTTAACGCAGGAATTTAGTGTTAAAGCGCGCTTTCACGATATGGGAGGGCGAAAGCCGGCATCGAGCGGACTAGCGACCAGTCCGCAACACGAAGCTGCGGAAATGAGCTTGGAGTTGCTCATCAGCACGGCTCAGGCTGCGCTGATGGCTACTACCCAAATTCATGGTCCTACCACAAGGACCACTGGGCAATTGCGGTTTCGATCACTAAATCGACTATTCGAGGCACATGCAACATTTGCACATGATATTTATGAGTTAAATGAATTTTATTTCTTATAGCGGCGGCCCCCATGAGACTTTAGGTGTGTGGTTGAACGACACGCTTTAGGGGTGTAATTTCAAAAGCTTGAAGAAAATGGTGGTCCTACCACAAGGACCACCGTTATTTTGAGTATTAGGAGTCACATGGGGGGCTCACGGTGATGCTCATGGTTATACATCTTGAGTTTATGACCAAATAAGATAACTGAATCGGTTACTTCGCACCCTCATCATCATTTCCGCTCTATTTCAGCATGGCGCATGTTCAACACAATGCAAATTCCGAATTTAGTGAATTCCGGACTTTAGAAATTGGCATTCATCCATTCTAAAATGTACACGCCAGTCGGAAAATAAGATATTTGGATGATGTTAGACTTTCAGAAATTCGCAATACATATATACTTGCAGATTTAATGTGCCGCACACACCAACCTTGCGATTTATGCCCTCTAACAAGCAATTATGATGGCTGGCTGGTCAGCTCGCGTGACCACTGTTTTAGGGGGGAAACCAACGAGCCAATATATTAGAGGGGAAGCCAACGAGCCAACGAGCCAACGAGCCAATATATGCATTCCAACCGGGCCTACCGCCCAAATATGATTGGGACATATGTATAGGTTCAATTTGATGGTATCCGCGCAGGTGTAGTGTTGATATATGATTGGTAAAAAATTATTGAAGATGAGTCACTAATTTGCCACATTTTGAATGTTCCAAAAAATCCGTTTTGAAAAATTTGAGTGTAGAGGTTTGAAATGCGTTCGTCATGGATATATGGGATGGATATAGGCCAAACCAGCGTTCAAATAAATTAATATAGGACCTATATATACCACCTTTCATTGGTTAGACACCACAAATCACGGGAGATGGCCAATTAAATTATCGGAACAATGGTCCTCGTGGTAGGACCAAATCGTCGATTTGGTCCTACCACAAGGACTGCGGGGCAGTAGCCACTGAGAGCCCAACGGCTTGCACGAAGGCAAGGGGCACCCCTGCCTGAGTGCATCGGTGACGACGAGACCATCGCGCTCACGCCTCAGCAGAACCTGACATACTTGGCTCTGCACGCCACTCGTGCAGTGGCGACGGCAGCAACGGTTTGCTTTCCCGCATTTCAACGGGCTAGCATAACCGTGACGGGCTTGGCGACTACATCGACTTTTCCGCCTCCTCCATCCGCGCAAGGCACCGCCCACACGCAGGGGCCCAGCGCCAGAACGCAACGACGCAGCTCGCAGAGGCATAAGGCGAGGGGAAGAGCTGAGGAGCGGAACCATCCGCCAGCAGCTACGGGTTTTTTCACGACCAGCTCCCCTATGCCAACCGTGGTGCCAGGCGGTAAATTTACGTTTGGTAAAGTCTCTGGGCAAGTGCAGCCCACAGACTTCAGTCTGGCTGCGCCGCCATCTGGCAGCGGAGCAGTCAGCGACTTCAGCAGTTTCAGCGACGTCGTGCGGACATCGACAGCAGAGCAACCGCCCTCTCCTGGTGAGAAGCGCAGCGGAAAGCCGCCATCGGTGCCGCCAAGCCCGCCGCGAATCAGCAAAAAGGGGAAGGCAGCAGAGCAGCCTGGTAGCCATGAGGACGAGGACATTGCCGACCTCGAGTACGAGGACCCTTGGCACGAGGCGGACGGCTTGGACACTGACGTGCACGACTCGTGCATTTAGGATCCAACGCCGATGCGTACTTCCCTAGTGTGTTGCACTGAACGCACTGCTTGGCCTTGCTTGTGTTAGTCAAGCGCCATCACAGGTGGCCACTCGCAAGAGCTGAGCAAACGGCCGGACACCGCTTTTAGTCCCCCACACCACGACGCATCCGGGGGTTTTTCAGCGGCGACAGCGGCGTGGATTCTGGAAGTGGCAGCAACATACCACAATATTCTGTCAGAACATCCTAGAACCTGACTGTAAACTGCCCATTCACAAACAGTGGTAACCCTGGGGCTGACAGTGATTACACGTCAGCTCATTGACCTGCCTGTATCTTTGGATAGGCGCCCTAGTTGAATCTCCGATTGGGAGCGTGTTCGTTGCTGTTCGTGCTCCACTAGTCGGGGGTTCTTGCATCCACCTTTTCTGCTAGGTGGGTGCTAAACTAGGTTTCATCTTTGACCTGCCGGCGTAGGCCCTCATCCTGCAGCCTCCCGTTATGAGGAATGGCTGCAGACTAGATGCTGTTAGCATGGCATTGACCACCTAGCAGAACCCAAGGGCTAAACTCTCTAGTGCACTGGACTGGGTAATAGCAGTTAGGGCAGAGGGGCAGGCTTGACCGCTGAGCACCTAATAATATCACGTCTCCGGTAGGAGTATGTTACATTTTTTCTTTTCTTTTTTCTTTCTTTCATGCAAGCCCAGATTTCCAACATCCCCCATCTGTAGCTGCTGCGTGCAGTAGCACAAACTCAAATATGGGCTTGTTCAGCATACTGGGTCGTATCACCATCAGCCATGAACTTGCCCAAACTGAAAGTGAACATACCAATGCCTTCACCTTCTCCACCCTGTAACATCCTGGCTGTGACCAGCGGATTCTTGAATACTAAGACCCACATACACCTGCGGCCGATAGGTCCATGTTCCAAATGCCCAATCACATGCAAGCGTCCAGTCTGACTCAATCGTCTGAAGTACGCAGCTCTGCTCTCGGTCATGTCTGTCAAGTAGTAAGATGGAACGTGGACATATGCGATGGTCTGAAGAACTGGCGATGGTCTTTGCTTTTCTTGCTCTGCAATGCTTCTGGTGCCATGGAAGCTTCTTTATCTTTTGATTTATTGATTTATGTTTGGGTATTTATTTGATTTGTTTTTTGGGCATATTCTGGACTGGACTGGCCTTATCTATTTCTTCCAACTGGGTCTCATGAACTTATGCTCTTTCGTTGTGTTACGTTATTTTCTCTGAAAAATCCTGACGCGTTCGTAAGACACGGCCGAGGTTCCGAGTGACCCCCACCACTGCACTCTTGCCTTCTCCGCATATTCCGAAACCGTGTATTACGTCACTTTGCATTTAAAACTCCGACGCGTTCGTAAGACAAAGTGAAATTTTGCATCTGGCTATTTGTGTTGTTTCACTCTCTTCATATGGAATTCCGACCGGTGTATTACGTCATTTTCCCTGAAAAGTTCCGACGCGTTCGTAAGACAGTTCGAAAAATCAGTTTGCCGTTTAGTCTCGATCTTTTTCTGCATAACTATACGTGAGCCTTATGCTCTCACGTGCATTACATAGCCGCCAGCAAGGTATCTGAGTTCCCAGAATCCTACTGACGAAGCCTAGCTCTAGTGGAGGCGGGCGAAAGCGCTATAGGAAACCACTTATTTTCAGCATGTACAAAGGTAACATTTTTGTATATCAATTATTAGCCTGAGTATTATATGTTGGTAGTATCTGTATAAAGAGAACCTTTATCTACTGAGTTAAACAAGTTATAACTTATAACTTCCTGTATTCTCACGGCGTTTGTTAGACGTCTGTTGCGAAGCAGAGTATTGACAGTTGAGGTGGAATTCATTTTCTGGTACTCATCTATTATTTCGTATCTATTATCTGGCAAGTGGGTTTACTCTTATCTTTTCTGGACAACTGCTATTATTCTACTGGACAGTTTATTTTCTGGATTATCTATTCAGTACATATTACTTTCTTACAGAGTTCTTACAGATTCTAAAAACTATGAGCCTACCCCCACATGCTCAAGGAGGTTTCAACCCGCAGTCTATGCAGCAGTTCAATCCCCAGCAGGGGTACAATCAGCAGCAACGTTACGGCTATGGACCTGGACAGCAGCCGCCACCCCCTCCATACCCACCTCAGCAAAATACCCCTCCACAAAACCCGCAATGGAACAATCAGCCTGACCAAAACCAGTTTGGCGGCGGCGGCTGGAAGCCGGGAATCACGCAGCAACTCCGCGATCAACTTCACCAAGAACAGTTACACAGGATCACCGCTGACCTGGAACTAAAGCACGAACGGGCGGCGCGTGCACAGCTGGACCGCCAGCGAGATCGTACACCGAAGAAGGATGAAGAAAAGGGGGAGAAGACACCTCGTTCCAGATCCAAGTCAGCCTCGAAGACACGGTCGAGGTCTGCCTCCCAATCTGGTTCTCGCTCACGATCGAAGCGCCAGAAACGGGATGTGCTTTCGGACAGTGAGACTTCCTCCGGCGATGTGTCGGGGGAGTCAGCGATGTCCCCGCAGGCGATCCGGCTAAAGAAAAGAAAGCTGATGCAGAAAGCAGCGAAGAAGGAGATGATGTCCGAACGCCGGAAGCTGGAACAAGATCTGGACGCAGCACGCGCGATGGGTGCAGCGCAGATGAAGGCCGAGCTGAAACAGGCGAGGGCGGACTTGGCGAAGATGAAGGCTAAACAGGGAGGCGGCGCAGCCAGTGGACGTGGCGGCGGTGCCAGACGTGGCGGCGGCCGCAATGGACCCATACTTCGAGTGGGACACAACGGCGTCAATGAGCTGACTGATGAAGATCAAGAAGAAGAAGAAGAGTATGCGCCGCCAGTGCCTATTTTACCTGCGGATGTGAACGAGAAATTTAAGTCAGTGGCCGGCTTAAAACGAATGGAAGACATACTGAAAACGCTCAACGACTTACCTTTGGGCTGGGATGACAGCAAGCCGAGGGGAGGAGTCGAACGCAAAGCCGTGGTGAGCCACGTTGTGGACCTGCACAACGAGGGCAAACTCGACTTCTTCAAGTTCTAGCTCTTTGGTCCGCGCCAGTGCAGAGCGGCCCGCCTGAATGAACTCCTATCACTACTACGGGATGTTCTGCAGGGTATGTACTGGCGCAGGGACTGGGAGGCTGCAGGGGTGGAGGAAGAGTTCCACACGATCTGGAAGTTCCAGGCACTCTCTTTCTTCCACTTATGCGGGTGCCGACCGAGATGGTGGACCCGACGTTTCTTACCTTTCTGGACCGTGATGACGACGGAAAAGCTAATGGAGTGGTACCGCGGTGAAGATCTTTATGGCAGTTATGTCCTCGTATCTCCGTGGACTAGCCTTTCTTACGTGGGGAAGACCTGGGGAGGAATCAGCAACCGGTTACGTAAGCACCTACAAGTTACCAGAGATCCGGCAAAGAGGGGAGCACACAAACTTTACGGGTTTCTCAGAGCCTACGGGATTTACAACTATGTGTGCTTACCCCTCGCTTTTTTCGAATGCAGGACTGACACCGACACCGCGGAACTGCGGCTGATCCGACTGACGCAGCACAAGAGCCATACACTCAACACGCAGGGCTTTCGTGCACAGCGACTTGGACCAGACAAGAAGAAGAAACGAACGATGGCGAGGGCACGTGAACGCCCACGCAAGACGATGTCCAACCGTGGAATGGGCAACAACTATAACAACGAACGGCAGGCGGCCGTATCACTACTGGTCAACCACGAGTGGCGTGGTACCAACTTAATGTCGTGGTTGACACGACAGAATGGGGGACTGCTACAACAGAAATTTCTTATGACTAACCCCGGACCTATTGATGGCACTGACTGGCAGGCAGTCAAAGCAAGATTTGGACAGAGCGAGGTCGCAGTTACCTTTACTGGTGGAGAATGCTTGACGGGGAAGCTCGTGAAGTTCGCGAGCAGGCTTCGAGGAGTTGCTGCTAAACTCAGATTTGAAAAAATCAACGAGTCGCCGAGAGATTCGTGGGCAACCTGGGTGGCGAAGGGACTCATACGACGGCCAGCTACGTGCCCTGTCCTATACCAGTTCACACTTGAGCAGCTGGTGCGAGTTTTTGAGGCAGTGCGTGCGAACATAACGTGGGGACAGAGGGCTGCGCTGAGGAGGAAGGTGTGTCCGGCCGCCAAGAAAGCTCATGGGTTTCCTTTACGGGGAGTGTATGTATTCAAGTTCCCGGCGGCGGAGCTCTGGCAGAAGCTCGACGTTCGAGCCCTGGCACGCTCGGCGCTCGGTCAGCTCCGCCTGGACAAGCGCGTACGACACTTTATTATTCGGAGGACCTCCATCGTACAGACACGTGGTCGGAAGCCGACAGACCTGTTCTGCAACTTCCGTGACACCGCAGCCCTTCCAACGTCACCCCCGTGCATGTGTCATACGGCCTCTCCTTTTTTACCCAGGAACTCCGAGGGATGTCGCACCCGTTCTCCCGTCCTAAGCGTCCCGTCCTAAGCGCTCGACGGTCGCGACAGCTCGCGATCCTGAATCTGACCTGCTCGTCGGTTTTCTGAATTACAGAGCTCCGCGATTTAATCCGGCATTTCCAGCATTTTTAATGCCGCGGTAAATTCGGCCGCCATTCGTTTTTCCGTAAAATCTGTCATACTGAGACACATTACGTCTGTATGATAGCGCTTGACACACACTCGTGTTACCAGTGAGACACTTTACGTCCAGAGAGACTTTACGTCTGTTAATGAAGGGAGAGGGAAAGGCAAAGGGTTTAAGATTTAGCGGCAGTAGGAATAGTTTTCAGAAGCATATGAAAAGTATTCTAGTGCTTCTGAAAACTATTCCTACTTCTTCCATATCCTAAACCCTTTGCCTTGCCTTTTACTGCTGCACGCGACCGGCAAGCATCTTTGGAACTTCCGAGTTTCAAAGATGCGTTTTGTATTTTGGGTGCACCCTGAAATTACAAAACAGCCGAGCGCTTCCCGTTTGTGCGGGATATTCACATGTATTCCATGGAATATTTCATATGAATTAACACACATGCACACGCAGGGGAAACCCTCGGCTGTTTGGCATCTTTGGGTTTGGGTTTGTGTTCGAACCCAAACCCAAACCCAAAACATCTGCCTTAGAAATAAATCGCGCGTTGGGCGCACAAGTAACTTGAAGCCTTGAGCTTCAGGTAACTTAAAGATATATCCCTTGGCAGCATTTGTGCCAAGTTTCGTGCTCTAGGACGCACGGGAAGCCCTCGGCTGTTTGCCATCTTTGCGTGTGGGTTCGAACCCAAACCCAAACCCAAAACATCTGCCTTTGAAATACATTGCGCGTTTCGCGCACAAGTAACTTGAAGCCTTGAGCTTCAAGTAACTTAAAGATATGTATCTTGGCAGTATTTGTGCCAAGTTTCGTGCGCTAGGACGCACGGGAAGCCCTCGGCTGTTTGCCATCTTTGGGTTTGGGTACGTTCGAACCCAAACCCAAAGGCAAAGGCATAGGACAGTTTCGTAGATTCTGTCCCGATGCCTTCGCAACCTCGCATGGTAACTCATATTATAATGAATATTCAACACTTAATTTGAATTTTGATATTTTAGGGTGCACCCAAAATACAAAACGCATCTTTGAAACTCGGAAGTTTCAAAGATGCTTGCCGGTCGCGTGCAGCAGTAAAAGGCAAGGCAAAGGGTTTAGGATATGGAAGAAGTAGGAATAGTTTTCAGAAGCACTAGAATACTTTTCATATGCTTCTGAAAACTATTCCTACTGCCGCTAAATCTTAAACCCTTTGCCTTTCCCTTTCCCTTAACGTAAAGTGTCTCTGGACGTAAAGTGTCTCACTGGAAACACGAGTGTGTGTCAAGCGCTACAGTATCATACAGACGTAATGTGTCTCAGTATGACAGATTTTACGGAAAATCGAATTTATCGCGGCATTAAAAATGCTGGAAATGCCGGATTAAATCGCGGAGCTCTGTAATTCAGAAAACCGACGAGCAGGCCAGATTCAGGATCGCGAGCTGTCGCGACCGTCGAGCGCTTAGGACGCGGACGGGATGCTTAGGACGGGAGAACGGGTGCGACATCTCCGAGGGGCACGTCTGTGCAAGGACCACCGACCTCAACGACCCGACTCTCTCTTATGTTCTCTCCCGCAGCCTGAAAGACACCCCCACCTACGCCGTTAATTATCATACTGCAGCTGCAGACGCAGGCCTTTCGTACCTGTCGCAGTTTGCAGCGTTCTCCTCCCGCAACGAAGATGAGGCCCTTGAACGTTTTCTCCCACTTGGGTTTGACGAGAAGGGTACAACGTACCGCGCGGAACGTAACACGGTGCGATCTGTCCAGAAGAAGCGTATTAATGGCAGAGTGACTGCTGTTGAATGCTGGACAAAGTGGTTTGTGGTAAAATGTGCAGGACGGCTGGTGATGCGTATTTTCTGGACGCGGTTGAAATGGCTACTGATGAGACTCTCAGCGGTGAACGTGGAGGATGCACAGCCGGATTCAGTTGTTGTCGGGCATATTATTTACACTGCCAAACGAATGGTGTTCTGGGTGACACATATAACCCGAGACTACTGGATCAACCCTTACCCTGACCAGAACGTGATTCGTTTTGTTTTCTCACTGCGTGCTGAACTTTTTGGGACACCCTTTGACGTCAATGAGAACTGCTCTTTATTTTTTACTCCTTATACAGAAGACACTATTTTCGGCGCGGGTCTTGATGCTCACAGCTTCTGGTGGCGACTAATGGCGTTGGGTAATCCTCTCTACACCAGGAGAAGAATCAGACAGGCGATTGAGCACGCTCTGGACTCAGCGCGGGGTACAAAACAACCGGTGAGGATCCTACTGACGGTCCCAGCTTGGGAAGACTACACACTGACACCCTTCGTCCACAGAATGATGCAACTGAAGAAGCACGCATATAAGTTCCTGGCTCCTCAATCCGCTCTGGGCTATGAGGACCGCTCCACGGGCGCCCGTTTCAACGTTGACGTTTTAATTATTCAGAATGTGGCAGCGAAACGCAGGTATCCGGTGACGGCGGGCGGTATCGCCAGACTGAGGGCCCACTTTCGCGGGCGGCTTAAGATTGAACCCAACTATTCGGGTGACTGGGTCGCACCTTACTGTGCAGGGCGGGCTTCTTTGAACGCGGAGAGATGGGACGTTGAAGTGATCCCCGGCTCACTGACTCGGGCAATGAAGCGCCTTATGACCACTGCTGATGTCCATGTGCGGCTGTATCGATTGACTAACCGCTGGTTGACGGAACAGCGGGTACCTGCGGGGAAGCACGTGCACTGCGTTGGCGGCGCGGCTGACGCGGACACATACCAGGAAGCACTCAGGAACCTCTGCGCGGGCACAGTCAGATTCCCGTTCGACCGTAACCCAACAGTGGGAGGCCTGATGTGTCAGCAGCAGTACCACCGGCTGGTAGTCCAGGAGCGAGAAACCAGCGCAGCGCAGTTCGAGAAGGTCACCACAGGTAATGACTACGTGATGGAAGAACTAAAAAGTGAGTACCGACGACTTATGATGCACACCGTCGCGACGTTCGACAATCACGGGTCTTTTGGTAATCTCTATATCATGGTTAAGGACAAGTGCAGGCAGATGCGTCTGTATCGGCCCATACAGCCGAACTACACCAGTCCGATTGCCACAGCACAGAACAGACTGGGCAGAGCTGCAGACTTTATTGTTGATGCCGTGGGAGGTTCCTTCACGTTGGGAGGGACTCAGCAAATTAAGGAGCGGGTTGCTGAGTTTAACAGGAAAGCAGGCGCGGCTGCGAGAATTTACGGTGCGACCTTCGACGTGAAGGATCAGTTCTCTAATGTTGACCACGCCTTGGCCACCCGCGCGATCACTCAGACCGTCGAGCGATGGGCGGCGGTGTCACCTGTGAAATCGCTCCTGGTTAACGTGAGGGGGAGGAAGGGTGTATCTTTGTGGCGAAAAGGAGTCCCGCGAACGACTGCGGTCCGGATTACTCGGGCTAAGCTGGTGAATGGTCTGGTTCTTTCACTCACACATAATTATGTCTGGATCGCTGGTGTTCTTGTTCGTCAGACCCGAGGTGTCGGGATGGGCGGCCGTGACAGCCCCTCCACTGCAGGCCTGGTGTGTGCTTACGGCGAGCGGGAGTTTTCTGAATCTATTTTTGCTGACACCCGCTTTATTCAGTTTTATCGACAAGCGGATGATTGTATTGCTCTGGTGATCTTTATTACGGGGACTCTACGGGAATGGCACAGGCTACGGGAATCCCTTCGGCAGTATCGTGACAACACATATATTGATGGTATGCGGGTCCTTATGACAGGCACCGCAGGTGTGACTTTCTGTGAGAACTCCGAGCTGGAATTTTGCGGGCTCAAATTCATCTTTGGTAAACGGCGATGCGAGTTCCGGCCACTCACACAGAATGAGAAGAGGGGTGTTCTCTCACCTCAGGAAAGCCCTCTTGCCTTCCCGTTCGTGCACTGGACTTCTATGTGCCCCGAGGCCCGGAAGTTTGTCACACTCACGGGGGCTTTACACAGGATCCTCACCCACTCGTCGAGCACCCTGATGGTGCGTACAGCTCTCCTGCGGATTGAGACAGAGTTGGACCGTGCTGGTTATCCCCGTATCTGGCTGAAGAGAGGACTGACTTCCCTTGCCCGCCGTGATCCTCTCAGTTTCTGGGCTAAGTTCTGCGCAGCCTCGAAATCACTGCGCACCAATGAGTTCTTCTCGGTCAGTGACTTCTGGAAGTTGATTGCCCCGTGACTGGGGTACTGAACTGGCGATGGTCTTTGCTTTTCTTGCTATGCAATGCTTCTGGTGCCATGGAAGCTTCTTTATCTTTTGATTTATTGATTTATGTTTGGGTATTTATTTGATTTGTTTTTTGGGCATATTCTGGACTGGACTGGCCTTATCTATTTCTTCCAACTGGGTCTCATGAACTTATGCTCTTTCGTTGTGTTACGTTATTTTCTCTGAAAAATCCTGACGCGTTCGTAAGACACGGCCGAGGTTCCGAGTGACCCCCACCACTGCACTCTTGCCTTCTCCGCATATTCCGAAACCGTGTATTACGTCACTTTGCATTTAAAACTCCGACGCGTTCGTAAGACAAAGTGAAATTTTGCATCTGGCTATTTGTGTTGTTTCACTCTCTTCATATGGAATTCCGACCGGTGTATTACGTCATTTTCCCTGAAAAGTTCCGACGCGTTCGTAAGACAGTTGGAAAAATCAGTGTGCTGTTTAGTCTCGATCTTTTTCTGCATAACTATACGTGAGCCTTATGCTCTCACGTGCGTTACATAGCCGCCAGCAAGGTATCTGAGTTCCCAGAATCCTACTGACGAAGCCTAGCTCTAGTGGAGGCGGGCGAAAGCGCTATAGGAAACCACTTATTTTCAGCATGTACAAAGGTAACATTTTTGTATATCAATTATTAGCCTGAGTATTATATGTTGGTAGTATCTGTATAAAGAGAACCTTTATCTATTGAGTTAAACAAGTTATAACACGATTGGCCATAACTGCCAATGGAAACGCGATATCCAGCGCTGCAAACCAAGGCAAAGTCACCACTGCATCACAGACACCATACTTCTCCTTCCATATGCGATAATTACCTGGCTGAAGTGCGTCACGCGCCTCAGACCAACCCAGCTGAGAGTTCCAGTCATTATTCATAAATCTCAACTGCGGCCATTGCTCCACCATCACCTCACTGATGACCCCAGTACCTGCCCAAGGGTCCCGCACGCCATCGATGGACTTCCAGTCCACCTCTGTCGCCAAGCGCCTCACCTCGGAGGGCACTGTGATGACCAGCTCAAGCCCCCACTGCAGTGCGCTAGCTTCTCGCACCTGAGCCTTGGTCATATGTCTCAATTCTCCTCGTTTTTCAACTTCATCTTCAGCCAAAGCAGGCACAAGAGGTGCATCCCTCAGCTGCCTTGCCATTGCCTTCTGTTCCCGGTATTTCTTGCTCAGCACCGTGCGATGTCCCTCATTCCAGTGCCCTGGCATGAAGATCTGCACGGCCTCGGAGAGCTTGTCCTGTCTACCCCAATCAATCTGATCTGGCATGTAGAGAAACATGTCCTTCTCATCCAGTAGCATATCCCTGGATGAGATGGCATGCCATGGCTGCGACTTGTTTCGCTTCACCACCCGACGGGGACCCACGTCTGCTGGAAGCAGGCGCATATCCGAGGACAACTTCTCGTTCAGCTGTTGTTCCTTCATTCCCAATCTGTCCTCCAGTACCCACGAGAGCTCTTGGTTTCCTGGGCTTGCACCTCAGCATTGGCGGCTTGCATCCTCGTGCTTGAGCACCTAGGACATAGCCACTCGCCTTTTGGTACTTCATTCAATGTTGGGGTAAGACACCATAAATGGTACCCCTTGTTGCACGCATCGCACAACAACATCTCTGCTTCTCCATCAGTCTTCCTGCACACTTCACATGCAAGATGTCTGCTGGGCACGGCTGCACTCGGCAGTCATACTGGTCCTTCACCTGCAGGTGACATGGCGCGATGCTCTGCACAGTGCTTTTTCCCTTAACTTGGTGGCGTCCTCGAGCACCACGACACCATCTCGCTGTATCTTGACCAGCTTCAGGATGGCGGACTTGGTCGCGACTTCCATGCCGCTGCGAGGCTTCTGTCTGATGTAGACGAAATCGCCCACTTTGAACTGGTGTGGCCTAGGCTCATGGCCCCCACCCCTTCTCCCTTCATAATGTAACGTGTCACGATGCTGTGCTACCTCCAGGCTGCAACCAACGTGCACCATCAGTCGTCTCACCACCTGTGCTCTCTGGAGGAGGTCCTTGACTCGGGTATCCTTGTCGTCTTCGACCCCAGCACTGAAATCTATGCTGGGCGCCTGCTTCAAATCTGGCGGCACCACTGCCTCTTGGGCAAACAGCAAGGTGAACGGCGCCACTCCCGCGGACTCTTGGCGTGCTGCATTGTAGCTCAGCACCAGCGGCCAGAGCTGCTCATCCCACTCATAATCGAGGCCCTTCTCCAAGGCGAGCTTCTTGAAGCAAAACTTCATTGTGCGCACCACTTGCTGAAATCTGTATAGGCAGCCCTGACCGGGAGTCCCGGTGCAGGCCCCTATGACAGATTCCTAGGTAGCCAACACTGGACCTGTGACTGATCCGTAAGCCCGTGCTGTGATACACCGAGTGTCACAGGTAGCTAGACTCGAGACCGTTCCTCGGAATTCACGGCCGGGAATTTCAGATTCATGGCCGTGAATCCTGACTCCGTGACCGTTCCGGGTATATCTAGCTTAGGGTTTATTTCTTATGAGAGTTTATCTATATTGGTTCACTGACTGTCTGATATCTTGAACCGGGATATTCCAGTAGGTCGTGGACCCATTCCACGCTATATTCCACAGCTAGTTTGGCCATGATTGGCTAAAGCAGCCGCTTGGAGAGGTGGTGCGCGACGGCGCGTTTGGGGACTCACGGGGATTTTGAGATGAGCTGTTTGCGGTGAGCGTCTTTGAGCCGCGGCTATGGGGGTTCGACCTGGACCGGGCCTAGTCGACGCAATGTTCATTTAATAATAAAACATTTACGCTAGCAAAGGGGACAAAGTCCTGAGAGTGCGGTATCCCTGCAAGTAAGGCAGGCTAGTGAAGACACCAGGGGCTACTCCCTCTGCTATAGCGCGCCCACAAAGGGGCTCAACCCACTTTTCAAGGGTGACATCTAGAGAAAAGCTAAGTGCTAGGCAAAAAACTCTAGAAGATGGAGAAGCACCATGGCCGGGTGAGTGGAGGGGTGGCTGAATCTGGGCGGTGGGGAGAGAAGTCGGAGAATTAAGGGGGGTTTTGGAGACGTTGAGGAAGGGGTCGGGTGGGCGGGGAGAGGGGGGTGGCGGGGGAGGGGGGGGCGGCCCCTCCCCTTGGGGACACGGCACCATCTTTTATTGCAAATTTTTGAGAATTATTGCAGGAGGGTTTGAAGAAAGTCGTTTGATTGTTGCACAGCTTCTGTTTCTGTCATGGCTTCACTGCTCGAGATGTCAACTGTATGCGGGTCGGTGTTTAAGGTGGTGGTGGTGTTTAACAGAAACACGTCTCGCCTATTTTTGGTGTGTTGTCTACAAATTCTTGATAGTTTTTTAAGAAGAGGTTTAATCTTGCCACGGGGAACACCTATCGTGTTGAGGACAGTACCAAAAAGAGGAGGGAGGTATCCCATGAGTGTGAGAACTTTGGGCCATTTAACGGTGTTTATGAAGGGCTTGGAATTTGCATTGGTGATTGTCGTGTCGTGGTGACCACCATAATAAGGCTCAATATCACTCTGATGATAAGGAGGGTCTTGAGTGGGCCATGGGCAAAGCGAAGAAGGAAGTACTTTGACGCTTTCGTTCAGAACTTCATCCCAAATATCAGAGCTGACTCCTGTGTATTCTAGCCTCTTCTTCGTGACTCTGGACTTAGGAAGGACGTTGAGGAACCATCTGGCAATCTTTTTCTGTGTAGGCCTCCAGTCAAAGACTGGTTGAGTATCACTGGGTGCACTGTCTATAGCTATGATAACAACATCCGAAAAGTCATCCTTATAGCATCCACCACCTGGGAGAACGTAGGGGTCATCACCCGTCCAATAGCCATGTGGGATAAATGGAATAGTGTTATGCGGGAATCTGAAAACAAGTTTAAAACCTTTGTCGAACCATCTTTTTTGGTTTTTGGGAGACAGCGGAAGAATCCATGTTCCTGAAAATCCGGGGACGGTGTTGGCCGCTTTATGTCCCATTTCCAAGGTAGTCATAACCGCCGAAGATTTGCCCTTTTCTTTCCCATCAAAAATTCATTTACGGTATTACGCTTGCCCTGATCCCGCTTGCTGCCGATTTTTGGGCTGGTGGCTCGAGCACCTTCGACCTCGACGACGTCTTCCAGTGCCCCTCGCTCGCATGGCTCTACCGCTCCTTCCGTGACTGTGACGTCGCATCTTCCCGACATTACCCGAGCGCGTCCCGGCGTACCACCTCCCATCAGGCTTTCAAAGTTATGGGAGTTACCACAAGAGCTAAGAAGTCCCTCACGAGGGACAGCGACATTGATGCCTCGCTGAGGCTTATCGACGGGGTTCGGAACAGCCCGACGGTGCGGACACCGACTATTCCGACCCCCAACCCTGCTTCGAACGAGGACGCCGACGTGGCCGTTAGGCGTTACTTGCAGGAACAGGCGAAGTTGACCGACGAGATCTACAAGGCACGTCTGCATCGTGCCTGGGCCAAGAGCATCCGCGAGGACGTTCTTGGTGACAAGAAACACCATTTCCGCGGTACGGACGACGCTGGCCTTCTGTCCGACCTGGTGGTGCAGCTACGTACGGAGTTCGAGTCGGCTGGGCTGGAGCTGAAGTCCTTTGATCTCGACGACCCCCTTACCCCGGTTGTGAGCCGGGTGAATGGCCTTCTGTACGACGTGCTGGCTCTCGTGGTGGAGAAGCACAGCAACGCGTATGTCTGGCTCACGGGTACGGATGCTTCCTCTGACCGAGATGGCCGGCGAGCTTTGGTCGACATCGTCAAGGGCTGCGTACCGGTGGCGCTGCGGGAGTCGCAGCAGGAGGAGCATGCGGCCTTGCGTTACCCCGCGAACGTGGACCCGCAGCCGATCTTGGCGCGGGAGCAACGTTTGGTGCGGGACAACAGGGCCTCCGACTGGACGCCTACGGAGGCTACGCGTAAGCTGAGCCTGTACACCAGGCTTGACCCGGCGTTCTACGCTGCGGTTAAGGTGCGCTACCCCATGGCTGCTGACTTGGCCCATGTACCGTTGGCCTCACTCCGCTCCATGGTGGTAGAGATCTACCAGGCTTGGGCTCAGACTGACACGGGGAAGGCGGCTTCTGGAGCGGACGGCATCTCCGCGCACCTCTCCAGCAGCGAGTACGACGCCCTCCTCGTGAAGATCACGGAGCTGAAGGAGCTGGTACAGCGGCAGCACGGGGAGGGCGCTCCGGTAGTGCGGCAACGACGGGACAAGCAACGGCAACAGCAGCAGCAGCGTGCGCAGCAGCCGAGGGGCTACCGTATGGGGCAGCACAAGGTGCCGCCCGTGGGATTCGACCGGGACGACCAGCGGGCAAAGCCGTTCTGTGGCAGGTGCAAGAAAGCGGGCAAAGGTGAGAGCTACCACTTCTACCGCGACTGCCCGTTGGGCGGGCGCCAACACCCGCCCACCTCCGCTGCGGCATTCTGCATTCCTATCGACGAGGAGGGCGCGGAGGGCGTGCATGCACTTGCCATGTGTGCGCTCTTTCAGCAGGCAGCGGACGATGGCGCGGAGTCCTTTGCTCGTGCGGCTGCCGCGTACGGGCCGCCTGCGGTGCTTTGTGCGGGAGCGGTGGGCGGCATCGACGTGTCCGCCTACGGCTTCGCGGTGGAGCAGCGGTCAGCTTCCGACGAGCCCGTGGGAGACGACATTCTTCGACGGCTCGACGATCTTGCCGCGGAGGTTCACTCCGCGGCCAATCACCAGGTGCACTTCACACACGCATCTTTCCCGCCTCCCGACGGCATCGAGCAGCGGGCTTCGGCTCTGGTGTGCGGCCCCGCCGCAGCGGGGATCACGCCGGAGGAGCAGGTTCCGGCAGGTGGTGCGGCGGCATCGGCATCCGCCGTGCCGGCCCCTGCTATGCCTGTCTCGCAGGGAAAGGATGTGAAACCCGCGCCACTACAATCGGCGCGGGTGACCACCACAGCGGGCGCGGACGGTGAGTTCGCTGGGTTCGTTCAGACCGTGAACCACGCCGCCATCGGGCAGGTTGACCTCACGGGTTACGACACGGACGATTACGAGGACCTCGCCGACGGCAGCTTCATCGTGAAGCCGCGGACTCCGACCATTTCGGCGAATCATGCGTCGGAGTCCGCGACCCACGTGCCTCAGTCTGGTGGTGCATCACGCACCTACGGTTGTGGCAAGCCGCCATGGGGCTTCCCCGCACACGCGGGCCCGTGGGGATTTCATTACTTTGTCTCTCTCTTTCTTTTGATCTCGATCATGGGAGTGGGAGCTGCCGCCTACACGGCGGCCAATGACATCGACTCTGTACAGGTATCGAGTCGGGCTGCACCGCAGCCTGTGCTGTGCAGGGGAGACTTGTGCATCTACCCCGGTATATCCGAGCTGGACCCCGTCACTCTGGATGCAGTACTGCACTCCCTGGGTGCTGCGACGGTGGTTCACCGGCCGCCTGACCCGCTGGAGAGCAGTGCTGCAAGCTACTACCGTGGACATTGTGGTGACGGTGCTCCTCTGGACTTTGACCCCGAGTAGCTTTACTTCTGGCTCTGGCAGTGCACCACTTTCTTGTGGTGCACTGAGATGTGCTTTGACCTCAACATGGTCTTCAATTTGGTTTATGCTTTACTTTGACATCTACAATCTTCAATCTGGTTTGCTGCCACAGTGCTTTTCAGTAGTTTAGCAGGACCTGGGTACCTGTATATTTCTGCACTTGTGCCGGCTAGAGGGTTTCAATTTGTGTATCAGAATGGCACAGTTGAATTAGCAGTTAGGTTTGTCACCCTAGCTCCTACCCTAACTTATCTTGACTTTTCTGACTTACCTGTCAGTCACCACCCACAGTGCTGGGGTGGTGTGCTGAAATCTGTATAGGCAGCCCTGACCGGGAGTCCCGGTGCAGGCCCCTATGACAGATTCCTAGGTAGCCAACACTGGACCGTGACTGATCCGTAAGCCCGTGCTGTGACACACCGAGTGTCACATGTAGTTAGACTCGAGACCGTTCCTCGGAATTCACGGCCGGGAATTTCAGATTCATGGCCGTGAATCCTGACTCCGTGACCGTTCCGGGTATATCTAGCTTAGGGTTTATTTCTTATGAGAGTTTATCTATATTGGTTCACTGACTGTCTGATATCTTGAACCGGGATATTCCAGTACCACTCGCTCGGTAAGCCCATTGCCTTCTGGCGAGTCTGGCGAGGTGACTCGTCTGTCTATCAGACAGTCTCTACATAGCTGCTTGAACTCGCCCTCGAACTCTTTGCCTCCATCCACCAAGCACTCTGCTGGCGCACCGAACACAGCCAGGACATGACTGCGAAATGCCGCTGCGATGGTCCTTGCCTCCTTGTCGGGAATGGGCACACAGACTATGAATCTGGTGTAGTGCTCGGTCATGATGAGCACCCTGTTGTTGCCAGCCTTGGTCTCCCTTCTCGAAGGCCATGCCAAGTCCAGTGACCAACGATACATGAACGACACGATCTCGAGAGGGGACAAACACGCCTCCTCCCTCGCGTAGTGGGTCTTCACGCGCTGGCAAGTCTCACACTGAGTAACCACCGCCTCCACGTCCTTCTTCAGGTCGGCCCACCAATGGCGCTGCCACAGAAGATGCTGCGTACGCCTTATTCCCCAATGGCCAGTTCTGGAGTGGTACTCCTTGACCAACGCAAGGCGGTCAGCAGGTTTGGGTATCCTCACCTCCTTGCCCGACAGCGTGATCATGTAAATCTCGTCTGTAGCCTCATCCCATCGGTGTCGTGCTGCACGCCTCCTTACCCGACGAACTTCATCCTCTGGCAATCTCACGCCGCCATTGGACTTCAGCCATCTGAGGCACCACTCGTCGTCATGCACATCTCGATGCTTGTCGCGGTCAGCCTGTTGTTCAGCAACACTGGCCATCAAGTCCGCAAATCTAGTGGTACACGCCAACCTGGGGAGTCTCATCTCCGTATCTTTGCCAGGCGGACTCCAAGCAGGCACGTCAGCGCGCACTGCTGGAGTTGCACCCTCCTTCACGAAGTGGCTCTCGTGCCTCTCGCGGTACTGCTCAATGACGGAGAGCTGCCACTCCTTCTTCTTCTTCTTGGTCCCAGCCTTCTGCCGCTGGGCCCCAATTCCCTCTGCACCTTTCTGCCCTTGTGAGCACATTATCTGCAGCTTCTCTTCCCAGTCACGGTGGCTCATGGTCTTCGCCACCTGCTGAGTATATGCATTCGAATTCTCACCCCATTCCGCCAGCAAAGCTTGCCTCTGCTGAAGGTCCGACCTCGCGTGGTCTGCCCAGTTGTTGTCTACAGCGATAAGCTGTCCTGGGGAATTCTCCGCCACTGGGGACTCCTCGCTGTGAGGGAGCCCCTTCCTGCTCGCTTCTGCGACTGACATCAACAGTTCCATTGCCCTACGATCCATGGCCAGGCCCAGAATGCTCGCCAATTCTACGTCGTTTAGGCCATCAGCCATGCGTAGCTCACTTGCGCTGTAGCCCATGGCTCGCGCCTTCTCGTCGAGGTTCACTTCTCGAGATTCTTCCTCGGTGTCCTCATCGTCATGGTTGCGCACCACGGTGCCCATCCTTGCCCTTCTGAATGCTCTCGACCCTTGCGTCGCCATGATGGTGGGAAGAGCCCTCAGCGGTTCTCCCACCACGTTCACCACGTAGTGAGGCGCGCGGTCTGTTCTTATCACTGGTCTGGGCTGCCAGCCCTTGCACAAGATTGACGATACGACCCGTCCTTCTGGTCTCGCCACCTTGCTCATCACGGAGCGAAACGGGTGGATCTGGAACAAGTTGCTCCAATACGCTCGCAATCGATGTGCGTAGGCGCCTGCTTGTGCTGCGTCGAAGGACACTGGTCGGCCAATAACGCTGGCAATGTATGGGAACACCTCGTCCCTGATCTTGGTCCCGGGTCTATGCGACAATGAGGAAACGTTCTGCTGAAATCTGTATAGGCAGCCCTGACCGGGAGTCCCGGTGCAGGCCCCTATGACAGATTCCTAGGTAGCCAACACTGGACCGTGACTGATCCGTAAGCCCGTGTTGTGACACACCGAGTGTCACATGTAGTTAGACTCGAGACCGTTCCTCGGAATTCACGGCCGGGAATTTCAGATTCATGGCCGTGAATCCCGACTCCGTGACCGTTCCGGGTATATCTAGCTTAGGGTTTATTTCTTATGAGAGTTTTATCTATATTGGTTCACTGACTGTCTGATATCTTGAACCGGGATATTCCAGTAGGTCGTGGACCCATTCCACGCTATATTCCACAGCTAGTTTGGCCATGATTGGCTAAAGCAGCCGCTTGGAGAGGTGGTGCGCGACGGCGCGTTTGGGGACTCACGGGGATTTTGAGATGAGCTGTTTGCGGTGAGCGTCTTTGAGCCGCAGCTATGGGGGTTCGACCTGGACCGGGCCTAGTCGACGCAATGTTCATTTACGGTATTACGCTTGCCCTGATCCCGCTTGCTGCCGATTTTTGGGCTGGTGGCTCGAGCACCTTCGACCTCGACGACGTCTTCCAGTGCCCCTCGCTCGCATGGCTCTACCGCTCCTTCCGTGACTGTGACGTCGCATCTTCCCGACATTACCCGAGCGCGTCCCGGCGTACCACCTCCCATCAGGCTTTCAAAGTTATGGGAGTTACCACAAGAGCTAAGAAGTCCCTCACGAGGGACAGCGACATTGATGCCTCGCTGAGGCTTATCGACGGGGTTCGGAACAGCCCGACGGTGCGGACACCGACTATTCCGACCCCCAACCCTGCTTCGAACGAGGACGCCGACGTGGCCGTTAGGCGTTACTTGCAGGAACAGGCAAAGTTGACCGACGAGATCTACAAGGCACGTCTGCATCGTGCCTGGGCCAAGAGCATCCGCGAGGACGTTCTTGGTGACAAGAAACACCATTTCCGCGGTACGGACGACGCTGGCCTTCTGTCCGACCTGGTGGTGCAGCTACGTACGGAGTTCGAGTCGGCTGGGCTGGAGCTGAAGTCCTTTGATCTCGACGACCCCCTTACCCCGGTTGTGAGCCGGGTGAATGGCCTTCTGTACGACGTGCTGGCTCTCGTGGTGGAGAAGCACAGCAACGCGTATGTCTGGCTCACGGGTACGGATGCTTCCTCTGACCGAGATGGCCGGCGAGCTTTGGTCGACATCATCAAGGGCTGCGTACCGGTGGCGCTGCGGGAGTCGCAGCAGGAGGAGCATGCGGCCTTGCGTTACCCCGCGAACGTGGACCCGCAGCCGATCTTGGCGCGGGAGCAACGTTTGGTGCGGGACAACAGGGCCTCCGACTGGACACCTACGGAGGCTACGCGTAAGCTGAGCCTGTACACCAGGCTTGACCCGGCGTTCTACGCTGCGGTTAAGGTGCGCTACCCCATGGCTGCTGACTTGGCCCATGTACCGTTGGCCTCACTCCGCTCCATGGTGGTAGAGATCTACCAGGCTTGGGCTCAGACTGACACGGGGAAGGCGGCTTCTGGAGCGGACGGCATCTCCGCGCACCTCTCCAGCAGCGAGTACGACGCCCTCCTCGTGAAGATCACGGAGCTGAAGGAGCTGGTACAGCGGCAGCACGGGGAGGGCGCTCCGGTAGTGCGGCAACGACGGGACAAGCAACGGCAACAGCAGCAGCAGCGTGCGCAGCAGCCGAGGGGCTACCGTATGGGGCAGCACAAGGTGCCGCCCGTGGGATTCGACCGGGACGACCAGCGGGCAAAGCCGTTCTGTGGCAGGTGCAAGAAAGCGGGCAAAGGTGAGAGCTACCACTTCTACCGCGACTGCCCGTTGGGCGGGCGCCAACACCCGCCCACCTCTGCCGCGGCATTCTGCATTCCTATCGACGAGGAGGACGCGGAGGGCGTGCATGCACTTGCCATGTGTGCGCTCTTTCAGCAGGCGGCGGACGATGGCGCGGAGTCCTTTGCTCGTGCGGCTGCCGCGTACGGGCCGCCTGCGGTGCTTTGTGCGGGGGCGGTGGGCGGCATCGACGTGTCCGCCTACGGCTTCGCGGTAGAGCAGCGGTCAGCTTCCGACGAGCCCGTAGGAGACGACATTCTTCGACGGCTCGACGATCTTGCCGCGGAGGTTCACTCCGCGGCCAATCACCAGGTGCACTTCACACACGCATCTTTCCCGCCTCCTGACGGCATCGAGCAGCAGGCTTCGGCTCTGGTGTGCGGACCCGCCACGGCGGGGACCACGCCGGAGGAGCAGGTTCCGGCAGGTGGTGCGGCGGCATCGGCATCCGCCGTGCCGGCCCCTGCTATGCCTGTCTCGCAGGGAAAGGATGTGAAACCCGCGCCACTGCAATCGGCGCGGGTAACCACCACAGCGGGCGCGGACGGTGAGTTCGCTGGGTTCGTTCAGACCGTGAACCACGCCGCCATCGGGCAGGTTGACCTCACGGGTTACGACACGGACGATTACGAGGACCTCGCCGACGGCAGCTTCATCGTGAAGCCGCGGACTCCGACCATTTCGGCAAATCATGCGTCGGAGTCCGCGACCCACGTGCCTCAGTCTGGTGGTGCATCCCGCACCTACGGTTGTGGCAAGCCGCCATGGGGCTTCCCCGCACACGCGGGCCCGTGGGGATTTCATTACTTTGTCTCTCTCTTTCTTTTGATCTCGATCATGGGAGTGGGAGCTGCCGCCTACACGGCGGCCAATGACATCGACTCTGTGCAGGTATCGGGTCGGGCTGCACCGCAGCCTGTGCTGTGCAGGGGAGACTTGTGCATCTACCCCGGTATATCCGAGCTGGACCCCGTCACTCTGGATGCAGTACTGCACTCCCTGGGTGCTGCGACGGTGGTTCACCGGCCGCCTGACCCACTGGAGAGCAGTGCTGCAGGCTACTACCGTGGACATTGTGGTGACGGTGCTCCTCTGGACTTTGACCCCGAGTAGCTTTACTTCTGGCTCTGGCAGTGCACCACTTTCTGGTGGTGTACTGAGATGTGCTTTGACCTCAACATGGTCTTCAATTTGGTTTATGCTTTACTTTGACATCTACAATCTTCAATCTGGTTTGCTGCCACAGTGCTTTTCAGTAGTTTAGCAGGACCTGAGTACCTGTATATTTCTGCACTTGTGCCGGCTAGAGGGTTTCAATTTGTGTATCAGAATGGCACAGTTGAATTAGCAGTTAGGTTTGTCACCCTGGCTCCTACCCTAACTTATCTTGACTTTCTGACTTACCTGTCAGTCACCACCCACAGTGCTGGGGTGGTGTGCTGAAATCTGTATAGGCAGCCCTGACCGGGAGTCCCGGTGCAGGCCCCTATGACAGATTCCTAGGTAGCCAACACTGGACCGTGACTGATCCGTAAGCCCGTGTTGTGACACACCGAGTGTCACATGTAGTTAGACTCGAGACCGTTCCTCGGAATTCACGGCCGGGAATTTCAGATTCATGGCCGTGAATCCTGACTCCGTGACCGTTCCGGGTATATCTAGCTTAGGGTTTATTTCTTATGAGAGTTTTATCTATATTGGTTCACTGACTGTCTGATATCTTGAACCGGGATATTCCAGTACGTTCTCCAGGATGTAGCCTGGGGGCCTCTGCTGCTGTAGCTGCTGCAGTGTGGATAGAAGCCGAACCACTTCATAAAATAATTTGCTGTGCCTGCTATCCAGGCCTGTGAGCGTTCCAGCAGGGGAGAGATCCTGGCACGGCAACCCACACACCATGACCCACTGGCGTCCTTGAAGGGCTCCTGCTCGTATGAAGTCGGCACTGGTGGTGTCGTGAAGATCTTGGGGTAGAGCCCCAAATTCTATTGCACTGGGCGAGATGAGGTCAGGATATCGTCTCAGCAACGCCGTGCACCTGGCCCTGGCAACTGTCTGACTGCTCGGTGATATGTCTTGATACAGGTACCGATCCACCTTCATCCCACTGCGGAGCAACATCTCTAGGCCAGCACAGAGGCCTCCACATGGCTCATAGCACACCACGCCTTCCTCTCGAGCTTGCGAGAAGAACTGCCTGCCCAGCACCCTGGTATCCACCTTCTCAGGCTTCAAGATGCGTTCGCCTTCAAAGTACTCATTGCTGTATACAGCGGGACTTCCCTCGCCATGTGTGCCTCGCGTAGGCCTCACCAGGCTCAGCGCTTTCCAAGCCGCTCTCGCTAGCCTCCCAGAGTCGGTCACCAGCTCGGGTAGGTCTGTGTCGAACATGTCCCCGTGATTGCACTCCAATTCCTCCTGGTGGTGCAAATCGAATAAACGATGCACTGGTCCCGTGCCCAGCTGCTCCACGGCAGCCATCTTGCAGTAGTTGGCAACCTGCACCTCTGGCGTGGCCTCTTCCCCTGGGGAAACATCCCCAGCCAGCATAAAGCACAAGTGGTCACAGAAGTCCTTCGTGTAAACTTCCCCCACGCCTGCGTGAAGCGCAGTCACCTTCTCCCTCTCATGCCTTGCCCCAGTCTCGTCTGTCGTGGACGGTAGTGGATAGCGAGACGGCACGTCAGCGTTGCTGTTCTTGGCTCCCGGGCGATACTGCACCGTGAAGTCGAACTCCTGCAAACTGATTGCCCAGCGTAGGTGTTGCCCCTGGAGATCAGCCTTCTCCATCAGGGTGGTGAGCGGTGAGTGGTCAGTCACCAGCGTGAAGTGAACGCCATGTAAGTACTGCCTCAGCGTGCGCACCGCCCACACCACTGCAAGCATCTCCCCTTTGAAGCTGGCGTACTGCCTCTCCGTCTTACTCAGGGATCGGCTGATTGCCATGCAGATGTACTCCTTCCCATCGTCGTCCTTCTGGCCCAGCACTGCGCCAATGCCATAGGTGCTCCAATCGGTGTACAATATGAGGGGTCTGTCATAATCGATAGGCCTCAGACATCTCCCAGAGCAGAGGGAGTCCTTCAGGTCCTGAAGCGCTTGATCTTGCTCCTTCCCCCAAGCTCCCTTGATATCAGTGACCTCCTTCTTGAGCAGGTCGTTGAGAGGGCGAGCCATCTCAGAGTAGTTTGGCCCCCCTGGCTCACCCACCAGGCCCTTGTAGTAATTCATCATGCCCAAGATGGAGCGGAGCCCAGTCTTGTCCTGGGGCCTCGGAAGCTCCTGGATGGCCTTGCACTTTGCTTCTTGCGCGCCAATGGAGTTGTGACCAATGCGGTAGCCCAAAAAGTCCACCGTGGCTGCACCAAAGGTACTCTTGCCTGCGTGCAATCTTATGCCAGCGTCTCCCAAGGTGCGCAACACGTCTTCAACGTCCTTCAAATGCTGTTCAGGCTTGGAGTCCGTGTAGACCACTACGTCATCGACGTATGCCACCGTGCAATGCTGCAAGTGACGTAACTCGTAGTCCATGATTCTCACAAACGCAGAAGTGGCTCCGGCAGCCCCAAAAGGCATCGAGGTGTACTGGTACAGCTGATTCTTCCACCAGAACGCCGTCTTGCTCCTGTCCTCTTCCGTAGCCATGGGAATCTGGTGGAAGGCTTTGGTGGCATCCAGCGTGGTCTTGAACTTGGCCTTCGCAACCTTCTGGTAGAGCTCCTCTGGTCGATGTGGCAGCGTGTTGTCCTTGAGGGAGTGCTGGTTGACGCCCCTGAGATCCACGCAGAACCTCGTCTGGGTCCACAGGCCAGTCTCATGATCCTTCTTGCCAGCCACGACGACGTTGCTCGCATGTCTGCAATGCTTGGCTGCAGGCTCTATGAAGCCATACTCCAGCAATTCCTTGCAGTGGATATCAATGATTTCCTGTTCGCCCGGGCTGTACTTCCTGGGTCTCTGGTAGGCAGCCTTGGATTCGTTTATGAAAGGGATGGAGAACGTGTTGTGCTCCGCCTTGCCTTTGTAGCCTGTCAGGTCGTGAGGGCTGTTGGCAAAAGTGCTCTTGCATCTGCGGAGAACGGCTCGCATTTCCTCCCAGTGCTCCTCCTTGAAGTCAGGATGTCCTCCAAACGTGGCATTGAGCTCAGTGTCGAGCCACGCTGCCTCGTCCTTAACACGCTATTCGATGAAATTGACATTAGGGTAGATAATTGACATTAGCTGTTTTTGGCGATATTTAGAAAATATATGTGCTGAAAATGTTGATGTTGAAAATACTTTTGCTCGCAGGCCTCCGCAACGGTAAAATTACAAGACACGTACGAAAATGTTTCCAAGACACGGTGAAGCATGCAATTTATTTTCTGTGCGGTAAATGGTAGCGAGCATGGCATACGAAAGAAATGAGCAATTGCCATATCAGATTTCTCTAATAATCGTATTTACATTATGTACATATATTTTGTGCGTCTAAGCCAGCTGATGCTATTCACATTTCAACATCGCTACCGTCGTCTAGCTCATTTTCCTCGTTTTCGCCATTGTCTTCATCGCCTACTGTTTCTTCCACTTGCCCGTTATCAATTCGTCTTTTCTTGGCTCTTTGCGCTAGCAGTGCGACTATAAGTTGCCCATACTGCTCATATGGGATACAACCTTTTGCTTCGTTAGCTGCGATGTTCCACGCTAGCAATATCTCTGCACTTTTGAAGGGCTCAGTTGACGGCGTATCGGATGCGTTCTCCCAGAAGGCTCCCGCTTTCGCTGCCAACACCTTTCCGAGTCTTCGCTCCTTAGTGTCCGTGTATGTCTTCACTTTCAGGTACTTGTACTTCAACTCCTTCGCGTAGACAATCCGTGCATGCACTCGGACAAGCATCAGGGGGTCCGACCATTCTTTGCCGTTGAGCTTGACACGGAATTGGCATACATCGTTGGCCTTCACGCCCGTGATTTCTCCGAAGCAAACGGCGTAGCTGTTTACGGTCATCTGATCGAACGAAACCTCCCATACCGGGTTGGCCACGTACGCTTCTGCTTTTCTAGCAGCCCGATTCACCGCCTTACGTTTGCCCGTGTACACGGCAATCGGTGCACGTTCTACGCGTTCTTGAATTCGGGTTGGGATTTCTGCTGCTGCTGGCATCTGAGCTTCGGCGAGTCTGAGAGGAGCTTCCAGGGCATGCACCAAAGGGGCATTCAAACGTGCGTGCAATTTGCTCGGCAAAACGAACGGGACATTGGGCTCCTCGAAAATGCCCTCCTCGGTCAGCTTTCGTTGCTTCCTCAACAGCTCCGCCCACCACGCCTCGTGGGTAGGTGTAAACGTCGTACTCAAAATGGTCCGCATCCCGTCCACCAGATCCTCGAGCTTCGTAAGCCCTTCTTCGGAGAAGGCTTTCGGTTTGACAAAATCAGGCAGGTTCTCGGGCATAGAGTTCAACACCTTGAGGCCCTCCTCTGGTAGCCACTTCTTGTCGGTGGAATACATCTTGTATTGCACGACCACTTCGCCGGCCTCGTTCTTGAACGCTTTGAAGGTCTGCTGCGTGGAGATGCCACGGACGTTCTCGTAGCGACCACCGAACCAGGTCTTCAAATCATGCACTTTCCCCACCGCGGTCGTGAAGATGCCATCCGAGAAACACTCCTTTGCGATTTCCATCATCTCGTCAAGGGTCATCGCAAGCTTGCGTTTTAAGCGCACAGAAAAACGCGAGAACATCTGGTCGATGTTCTCGTGGGTGTGGCCGACGATTAGGAAGTTCACCTTCACCTTCTTGAACGCGCCAGACATAACCAACCAAGAGATATACGCCAAAAGCATAATGCTCTTGTTGGTGCCCACGTTGTCAAGCTGGACGTATAACACTTCCGGCATCGGGTACGGTTCCTCGCCATCCCCTTTACGACGGTGCTCTTGAATTCGAGTGACGTCACGATGCAGCACGTTCAGCAGGAAGTTGGCGTCGTCACCGTAATTCGCGCAGTTGAAGTCCATAAAACTGCCAACGTTTTCGATGATGCTACCCATATTGTGCACGTCCAAGAAGTCCTTTCGGTCCAGATATGATGGCATGCGCATGAAATGCGGCAGGCGCGTCGTCCATTGGGTCATCCCGTCAATGATGACAGAGGAATATTTCCACCACGTCTTGTTTTCCTTGATGCTCTTAGTCATGTTGGATTTTCGGCCGTGTTTGTAGAACTTCTCACGCTCGGCACGCGCTTGGTTAAGGTGCACCTCTCGCATTTTGTCGTATTGACCTGAAAAAAAAAACGTTTTAATGTACAAACTTCTAAAACAACGTAAAACAAATGCAAATACTACATTTTTCAGAATTTAGCTCACCGTGCTGGGATTTAGGTGTGCCCTCCTTCAAGAGTTTGATCGAAGCACATACACTGCACTGAGAAAAACGCTTGCACTTCGGAACTTTGAGCCAAGATTTGAACTCGTCTTTCCAGATTTCGTAGAAGTACGGCAAGGAGACTTCCTTGGATTTGCGGTCGTGAATAGATAAGGAATCGAGATAATCATCCCAAATCTCTTCTCTTGTCTTCCCCGACGGGAGATGCGTCTCAGGTTTATGAGGCTGAGGTTCGCCCTGTTCTTCCGCATATTTCTTCACGAAGGCGACGACATTTGATTTTTTGTTGGACAAACGCCGATTTGCCTCGCTGCCCGTCAGCCCGTGAATAAAATTTGTTCTTCCAGAGAGAACCCGCTCGCGCACGTCGCAGAAATATCCTTGGCTTATTTTGTAAACCTTCTGGTAGAATGCCGAGCACACCTGTAAATATACAAGCACAGTGATTTCTAAAAGAAAGAAGAAAACCTGCTCATTAGCTTAATGAGCAGTTTTGGCAAAGTTTCAGGAATATGCACAAACATTTATATTTCAAGGAAATTCTAAAAGAAAGAAGAAAACCTGCTCATTAGCTTAATGAGCAGTTTTGGCAAAGTTTCAGGAATATGCACAAACATTTATATTTCAAGGATATAGTAATAAAAAGAAGAAAACCTGCTCATTAGCTTAATGAGCAGTTTTGGCAAAGTTTCAGGAATATGCACAAACATTTCTATTTCAAGGGAATTCTAATAAAAAAAAGAAAACCTGCTCATTAGCTTAATGAGCAGTTTTGGCAAAGTTTCAGGAATATGAACAAAAAGTTATTCTTCAAGAGAATTCTATAAAAAAGAAGGAAAACCGCTCATTAAGCTAATGAGCAGTTTTGGCAAACTTACCGGTCTGTCACATATGAAGAACATAAATATGAATCTTGAGTCACAAGTTCTGGTTCCGCTCTTCATAAGATCTCTTATCATCCATTCTTTACGATCTTTTTGAGACAAGTCCCAAAACATTTTGCGTTGAGCTGCCAAAGCTGATGTGTGAAACATTAACGAGCAAAACGATTTGCACTTGCACCGATAAGTTGCAATACTTTCTATATCGGACTGTGAAAGGTTTCGTTCTTTGATTGTTATTTGACTCTTTTCTTTGGGTTTTCTTTTTGTTGATGTGTAAACTGCTCGCTCTTTACCGACCTTAGTTGATTTCCCATTCAGCACACTTTCACTATTTTCGTCACCCACGGAGTACGAAGTAAAGCTTGCTTCAAGGCTTTGCGTTATCTCATTGAAGTCAACACTTGTGATCTTTCGCGTACTAGACTCTTGCGTGTTTATTGTGTCATCAGAGTCCGATGAGCGCTGAGTCGCGCGTGAGTCGCTAGTCTTTTGCAAGTTTGCAGTCATTGGAGTTTCTGCGCTTTTCGAGTGCATTGGCGTTTCAACGCACGGAAAGCATAATATCTCATCGTCGCAAACTGTTTTGTTTAGCGATGAGCGACGAGCGTTAACTGGCGATGAGCGAAATACGTCGGTTTCTATTTCTATGATATCGTCTTCCTTCTGGGTGTAGTATATTGCAGGCTGTGAAAGGTCAATAACTTCGTCGATAGCTTCGTCAGCTATTTGCCAGAACGGCCCCATCAGAAAAATAGTCCAAAAATCTTATGAAGCAGATTTCTGTGAAATGAAAACGACAAGAGTTCATTCCGAGTTTCGTCAGGGGCGACAGCCGATGACTTTGAATTTGAATATTACGGTCGGTCATATTAAATTCATCGGATCGATCGACTAAACTTGCCCAATTACATCATTCTGTACTCAAGTTCCCGGATCGAGTGCAGATGTCATCAATCGAAATCGAGAACATGAATGCAGATTCAAGTTCTTTGTCGCTTTCGGCCCGTCCAATAAAATACTTCGATTCGCAATTCTCGGATTTTGATGACGAGAGCACGGAACTTATTGAAATTTCATAAACTCGACCAGTCTTCCTCACAATCAAAAACCTACTTTGCATAACACCGCTTACAGCTCATCGCCTTTTTTTTTTAACTTTTGCGTGAATCAAAATAATGGCAACTGTGGACCAATTTCGCGCATTGTTGAGCGCAGAAAACGTAATACAGCTACCCGACAAGCAGTGGTCTGTTGAGCGCGTGCCTTCTTTACAGGGCCATTGGCTGCGACTCTCAGTTTCTCTCGCAACTGCCGATGGCGGTACAGTTCAGAGAAACTTGCCTCTTTTGCCAGCAAACGCCGATGAGCACCTTCGTATCTCTTTCGCTGGCCCTGCGCCAGCCGGCGGCGGCAATACTCCGGTGTACGTGCTGACAATGGGCGAACGCCCGCATGAGCATATGGCTGTCCGTCTTGACGCTGAAAATATGCTGATTAGCAATATAGCGCCTTCTTACACAGCGCGCAAGAACAGGCTGGATGAGCTTGTTGAACGAGCAGCGAACAGAGTTCTTGCTGCTGCTTACAGTTCTTTTTTGAATGAAATGTGGCGAAATTCCGAGAACAAAGAATTCTGGAATGGTCCTGAGAAGTCTAGAGAAGAGTTCAGTCTCTTGGATGACTCAATCGATTCGGAGATGGGTGGCACCGGAGTACTTCCAACCGCGGTAAGTTCAAATATTTTTGAAAATTCTGTAAAAACTTTTTAGTTATTTGTTACTCTTTTAATTATAATTGCGTCTTACCAAAGCTTGAACAAAAAGTCTCATTAGGCTAATGAGCAGTTTTGCAAACTTTCTGACCTTGTCGTGTTATATATTTCTTTATAGTCTGTATGGTACCTACGGTCATAATATGACATGCCTGACTGTTTTACCCGGTAATTTCGATGACTGACCAAAGCTTGAACAAAAAGTCTCATTAGTCTAATGAGCAGTTTTGCAAACTTTCTGACCTTGTCGTGTTATATATTTCTTTATAGTCTGTATGGTACCTATGGTCATAATATGACATGCCTGACTGTTTTAACCGGTAATTTCGATGACTGATCAAAGCTTGAACAAAAAGTCTCATTAGGTTAATGAGCAGTTTTGCAAACTTTCTGACCTTGTCGTGTTATATATTTCTTTATAGTCTGTATGGTACCTACGGTCATAATATGACATGCCTGACTGTTTTACCCGGTAATTTCGATGACTGACCAAAGCTTGAACAAAAAGTCTCATTAGGCTAATGAGCAGTTTTTCTTTTTTTCACTTTACTACAGGATTCCCGCACAACCGACTTCAATTCAACAGTAAAGCTTCCACACGGCTGGACCGTATGCTTCACAGAATCTGCTGTTCGGGAGGCGAACAAAGATCGGTTCGGAAAGTCCTCGGTGTCCGCACACCAGTGTCTCTGTTTAAATTGTGGTAAACAAGGAGAGAAGCGATGTGGTGGCTGTCGACAAGCAGTATATTGTTCACGTGATTGTGCGAAGCAGCACTGGACGTTGAGTCATCGACAGGAATGTAGTAAAGCAAAGCTAAAGAAGTAGGCATAAACTCACATTGGCAACCGTACTTGATCAAGACCGATGTTAATAAAATATGTATCCTTAGCTTGTAATGTAAAGTATGTCTCATTAGCGTAATGAGCAAAAGTGTGTTACCTTTGTGTTTTCCCCTTTAACAATTTTATAATGAACATGAGTATTGTTTTGAATTGCTCATTAACGTAATGAGGTGTTATCTGTTAGTGACTAACTTTGTACTTTTTTATTACAATATAGGTACCATTGACACCTGCAGCGGAAAGCGATCTGGCTGCTAATCGTGGTCCGAGCGGCTCATTGTTGGCTTACCGGCCCGGAGAGACAGCGAAGGCGGCCAAAGAACAGAATGCTGAGCAAGCAGCGCAGAACTGGCAGTCCTTGCTCTCTTTGCCGAAACAGCGGCGTTCACTAGCTCATTCTAAGACGATTCGGTATCAGATTGAGTATAACCACCGGTACCCCAGAGTCGTTGACGCCAAAGACGTCAAGGGGTGTACCTTCAACATTCCTATCCAGTACATTATACAGGCTGAGGACTACGAGCGCATCAGGGATGAGGACCGTGCGCAAGTCGTGAACTTGAAAGAGAGCATTGCTTGGAACCCACACGGTTTTCAGAACACCTCCCTAGTGTACGTTGTATGGGCGAGCTCTGGGGAGCACCTCACAAGCGCGGAGGAGTTTGACCCCAGTAAGGTGCACGACGGCGTATATCGTTTCGTGTGCTTCGGGCACCAACATAGCCTCACCGCTCGGCGGGAGCTTAACCGAGAACAACCAGATAACGAAGCTTTTCACCAGATCGAGTGCAAATTGTATATTAATCTACAGTCTGACATGGTTCGATTTTTGGCTGACGAGCAGAACACCGTCGACCAGAACGTGAAGGGCAAGTCGAACCAGCAAATCATAAAATCCATGCGAACTGGCATGCAGGTGATTTCTGAGAAAATAATGTAACTTATCCATCTTTGTCACTTAAAGCTCTTACTTACTTAAAGTAAAAGAATGTTACTAACCGTAATTTCTCGGCAAACCATGCAGGCATCGAAGGGCCCTCTCCACAAACTCTATTGGCATTGTGGCATCACGGAATGGGACGTTCAGGCCCAAGACTGGACGGAGGACGGCCTGGTGAAGCAGTTGGAAAAGCACGATCCCAAGACTTTCAAGCTTGTTCCAAGGAAGAATAGGAAGCATATCTACGAGAAGCTGTCGAAGGGGGACTGGACCAATGTGAACGATTGGGAGCTTTTCGGGGGAGACGTTGAAAATGGCAAATGGTTCCCGGTCTGGTACTTTTTGACATCGGCTCAGCAGATTCAGATTAAGGCGGAGGTGTTGCAAATGAATCACATCTCCTACGCCAACGACTTCGCAACGAATTGGTCGATGGCTACAGTGCGTCAGGACACTTGGAACCAAATTGTTAGAATCATGCATGCGAACGGCGCGGGTATTCTGAAGGGGCAGACTAAGACCCCCACCAAGGGGTCGACGAGTAAGAAACGCAAGAACTGGGCTCCGGAGAGTGAGATCGTTGACATGACTACCGAGACGTCTGGGGCGGAGGAGGCGTTGAAGGATGTAGGTGTCGACCTGAAGAAGAAGAAGTCGGGTAACAAGGCCAGGTCTAGACGTGTTCCTCGAAGCGCCGGTAACACGTTGAGTGTTGGTC